>JABTTQ020000165.1:0-196682 GCA_016081115.2 Rehmannia glutinosa
TAGGATTAAATCGGCAGGAAATTTTATCTCAAAGCAATATTAACTTCGCATGCATTATATATAATATCCGTTATCCGACTTGCACCCATAGGAGTTGACACTTCTAGACATATAGGCATATGTTCCATGCATGCATGCGGTTTGTGTACAAAATGCGGTGCAACAAATGAATGCGTTGATCCAGGGTCGAACAATATTTTAGTGTAGTGGTTAGATACTGAAGCGCACCTTCCACCACGTCTGTTGCCTCCGAGCCTCCCTGTTCGGCTAGTGCAACGCTCGAGCGGGCATCCTTGCCCGATTACCCTGGCCATTTCGGCCTGCTCGGTGTATGTGGTTCTGTTTGGTTCGGTCCTCGCATTACTCGGGCAATCTTTCATTGGTGCTGATTACTACCACAAACAGCGCAAACACCTTCCTTGTTTATGCCAACTGATCATTGGCGTATGTCCCGATTTACGGCAATATGCACACAATTGACCCGGCTTTCCTTTATCTTTGGTCCCTTTCCTTATCTGTCTTATTAATGGTCCCTTCAAACTTAGCAGGCTGTTTAGATGGTTGTCCCCCATTTGTCCTCTTAAGATCGTTTCGATGGCCTACTCTCATTGAACTGTCAATACGGTTCGATCCCGACTCAATGTGGAGAATCGCTTTATCGCGATCGAGTAGGTTGTCATTCAACAATCAACATTTGTTTACGAAGTTCCGGTTTCAATCCTCGAGTGAACTTGTAAAGATTGTCCTCTTGCATCGATTGTCCCACGAGCATACTTGGACAATCGGTGAAATTCACTCAGATCGAGCTCTGATCATGTTCCCCGCCTCAATCGTGGAATTCATCTCGGCGCGCCTCTTTCACAACTTTGTGGAATGTCTTTATTCATTGAACTCGGCCAAGAAATTTCCACATGTTTCAAGCTACCCTGGTCTATTCAATCTTATTTCAATCGCCTCCACTGGCTCTCTAGCAACCGATTCCGCATTTAAATACGGCGAGTGTGACTTTTCGCTCATCCGAGTATTGGAGAGCGTTGAAGATATTCTCCAATTTCTCTACCCATTCTTCTCGCTTCAAATCATCCGGCTCTCCTAAGAAAGGCTGGTGGGTCGAACCGTAAAAATTGCTCCAACGTACAATCGTTCGCCTCAGCGGGTTCGGGAGCACGGGGTTGAGGCTCGCTCGTTGCCTCGTAAAAACAAGTATTTGTTGTAGGGCTGCGTGATCAAGTTGTCCCCTGCGGCGAAGGTGGAGAGGGCGGTGGTAATTCGGGGAGGTACCCGGCCCCCCTCGGGTACGTCGTCATCCCCTCGTGGAACGCGGCGAGGTCTCCCACGTCCTCGATGTTCGGCCATTCTGTATCTTGAAGCGTTAGTTGCGATTCCCGAGTAGATGAATACAATAATCATTCGCGTAAAGCAAGTTATATCGTAGGGAAAAATAAGGAGGGAATAAGGAAAGAATGAACAAAGAAAGTCAGTCAAGAATCAACTAAGTCAAGACAAGTATGACTATGGAATCTCAAAATATGCATTCTAACTTAGTTCAAATATCAATAAGGCGGTTCTATGCCATTTTGAAATCGATTTCACACTTAATTGGTCAAGTCAGATTACTACCCAAAACACGACATCGAGGTCCTATCTCTGGGGGTCACCGGTGTAAGTTTCCATCTTACTAGCCGAACTCGATACCACTCTAATCTGTCACGCCCCAAACGGGACGCGACGATGATCCACAACTTAAATACAAATAACCAAAAAATGCCAGATTTAATATCATCGAGAACCCAATAAAACAGAGTCAAATAAGCGAAATAAAGAAACACATCACAATTACAACTTACGAGTCCACAATATCCATAGTCTAATTACATCCCCGATATGATCTAAAGATAATAACTTAAAAGTCAAAGGGTCCTACGCCCTTGATTTACAAACCGGGAACGAAGAGAAATACAAGAGTCCAACAACAAACACAAAAAAGAGTCCAACAACAACAACAAGTAGTAGTAAGTCCAACAAAGAAATAATAGTAACAAGTCCAGTGACATCAACAATAAAAATAGTAAATCCAACAAGCGAGTACAAGGGCTCAACGTGGCGGTTCGGCAAAGATCTTCAACGAAGTCCTCATCTAAAGGTTAGAAAACGGTGGGGATGAGACAAATCTCGATGGATGGGGTGATCGTGTGAAAGTGTGGCGATATACGATTAATGCGAGAAAACAATTATATGAAAACGCGTGAGTATGATGCATGAATTCACACACAAGCCACAAGCGTCGTTATAAATATATTTAAGTAATATACTTATACGATTCAAGAAAATAGATTCATGGTCACACAGCACTATGTGATTGATCGAAGACAGTAGATTGCACGGAAATGTAACGCCAATCCCATGCAAGGCGGAGATAATGGTTGCGCACGGATTTGTAGCGCCAACCAATGCAAAATAAGTAGCGGTTGCGTGCACGGATTTGTAGCGCCAACCAAACAGTCCGATAACTCCGGAATCGTGTGGATCAGGCACAATTCCTTCGTTCTTCCTTGTAACTCCCGAGCAAGATGGTCCAAGACACGTCACCTTATCGCTCCATAGGCAAAGACAAATCCACAAGTGAGATCTAGCTAGGCCCGATTGTCATAATCATGATTATACCCGAAGTACTACGACCCGCTTCCCCTTGGACAAACTTCGTCCCTCAATTGTGGGATTAGGGACGATGGGGTCGGGAAGAGTGGAATAGCACCGAGCTGCCGGCCCATCCCCGACGTATCCATTCCGATCGTGAGCTCGACACACCAAGTTGACTCAGCAGAAAGTAAATACAAGTTCGTAGTCAACCAGGCAATGAGTATTATTGATTCAGTGGGAAGCGATTCAGAAAATTTTGAAACGAGAGTGGCAATTATGGCGTTGGTGGAGTTTTTGGATAAAGATGATTATCGGAAGGATAAGCAACCTTCGATATCTTGAAAGATTAGGTGGAACATAAGTCCGTTATAGATTCAACATCGCAAGGCGAGGAAGTCGCCCGTGATCGGGTATTAATCGGTCACATTGTCCAAGGTTTTGTAAAGAATGTCATTGGCCACATTGTCCAAGTTATATCTTTTCTTGTCATCATTTGTCCATTCACTCTTGGTTTTTCAACCATGGGTGGTGCAGCAAAGAACATCCTCTTCACCTTCAAATTGCAGCTCTCCTTACAGATTGTGTTCACTTTTAAAATTTGCAGAGGCCCATCCTCTATCACTATCCACATCTCATCGTAATGCCGATAGATGAGCCTACATACGAATTTTCCAATCATCAAATTCTTCAATTGTGAACATAGGGATGCGTGTCAAATTTGCTTCCATGATAATAACTTTGCTGAGTAAAAGAGTTTTGAAAGATTGAGTACTAAAACAAGCTTTGAAAAATTTGGAGATCTAGTTAAGAAGAACAGTGTGGAAGGCTCAATGAACCAACCGCCGATACCACTTGTAGGTCCCAAGGGGTGTGAGTGTAAGGTTTAGAAGGGGGGGTTGAATAAACCTTACCAACTTTTCAAATTAGTCCTTTCAAATTTTCAGAGTTAATGTTTCACAGCTGTGTCCTTGATGGACAGCTAAGTTAGTTAATCAGCAGAGTTAGTAACTCAAATGCACTCAATCGAATCTGTTGATAGAATAACTCGATTGTTTTGACTAAAGACTTAACTCGATGTGAGTTGTTTTATTGGGAAGACTTAACACCCTTGAATTTGGTTAAGTTTGTTTTAATACTTGGTTTTAGCACTCAGTTGATTATCAATTGGATAGCAAATTTATCAGCAGATATAAAAATAAGATGCAGAAATTAAAGTGTTGAAATGTAAATGACACAATAAGTTTTTATAGAGGTTCGAAGATGGGGTAATTCTTCTACTCCTCTCTTCTCCAACTCCTGGAGGAATCCACTAAGTATTAATCAATATACAGAGTGGTTAAAGTCCAGATACAAGTCTTGATCATACACGGTGACTTGATCCTTTGGGACTCGACGGAGATGCCTTGGTCACACAAATGCTTCTCTCGACTCGAATTTTCTTCACAGTAATACCGCCTTGCTACTACTGACCCACTTGCTTAAGTTCCTTGGATTTGATCATGAAGCCCTCCAAATAGCTTAAGCTTGGTTCGACTTGAACCTTTCTACAATCCTTCATGGAATGTAGACCCCTTGATTCTTCAAATGATTCCTCTTCAACCGATTGAAGTTGTCTTTCCTTCACAGTGAGTGTTGGATTGATTTCCTTCGTAATGTAAGTTTGAGGATTTATCTTGAATGACTTGAGAATATTTTTGGTTACAATTCAAATGTTAACTTGAATGTTCGTGGTTCAGTAACCCTCTCTCGAGTGATTCCTCGACTTTTATAGTGATCTTTCAAAAATTTGCCCATTGAAGAGAGATAGCTTATTTTTAAAAGACACTTGTGGTCGTTGGCTTGTCTTGTTGCGATCCTTGGAATTTCCATTTCCTCGTATGAATGATTCTTGACTTTTCGGTGTTCCGACACGGTGTAGTGCTTCCCATTGGTTTATTCCTTTTGCACGCTTCTCGAACGAGCACTTCAAGAAAGAAGATGATATGGGAGTATTACTTGTTTAAGTAATTCTCTTGATTTCGGCAACGGATCTCTTTGATTATCTCGACTTGACCGCATTTCCTTGACTTCCCAGGCGACTTCGAGTCGCCTTCCAATCATTGGATGACTCTTTCCGTCACTTCAACTCGAGACTTGGATGTCTTGAGTTGACTTGATCGATACTTCACTCACCGCATCTCATTTGCACCTTCATCGAGTTTCAATCTTTCTTTCTTTGCCATACTCACCGCCTCACACAGAGTCTTTCTTCTAGTCTCCAGTTGTCTTCTTGCATGTTGGGCATAGCCGATTTAACTCGGCTCGACCAGCCCTCTATCTATTACAATGCAATTTACAACAAAAATGGGGTGCCAACTTCCTATTCTAAGTTTTGCATGGCATTCATCAAAATCTATAAAATAATTTCCCAACAATTAATGATACCGTCAAAGTGACGCGGTAAAATAGTCGATCAATACATGACGACAATAAGAATCAATTATGTGTTCGAAAAATCGGGCTTCACAATAACATGTTATTGAGACTAGGAAAATAATAATTTAAATTGTTATTTATTTATTGATAACGAGTAATATATTAGTTTATTCATATATAAGTAATTTATGAATAAATGAAAGGTTTTATGGCTTAGTTACTTTTGTACAATGTACATATACATTTTCTTTTATGAATATTCATACATGAATCATGAATAAGAAAAATAATTAGGAAGATATTGATTTATGATCCAAATAAATAAATGACCTGTGAAATTTAAGACGTTTGATCATTAATGTCGTAAATTTATGCAATTATTCCACACACACACATATATATTATTTTCATAAATTTATGTAACATTTTTTTTTCTTGTGTACTCTCTAACAAAGAAAAGGAAAAAATAAATAGTTTTAAACCATAGTAACAAATCTCGGATTGGAGAATAATTCGTTAGCCCTTAAAATTCAGTATCTCATGTATTATTCGGGATAATTCGAGAATATTTCGAAAAACTCTTGGTTATACAATAAAATTTATGTCTGGAAAATACATCATTAATTCGGGAATATATCGATATTAATAGTTAACATTTCTATAGAAATTATACAGTTTAGTAGGAAGATTCTCAATAAGTTATTCTGAGAAATTATATTATTTAATAAAAGTGTATTAAAAATTAGAAAATAAATTAAAATAATTTTTTTAAATTTGAAAAAAACTGGGGAATAAATCGCTTTATTAACGAAAAAGTTCGGGAGATTTTGTCACATTATTATTTCTGAAAGATATATATGAGATTTCAATGTCGTTTGAAAATATCGTGTTCTATTCGAATATTTTCAAAAATTCGGAGAATTTTGTTACTATGTTTCTAGCGTGTGTTATTTTATTTAGGTAACTTTTGAAATATGTTAGTAGTTTAGTGGTAAGGTATTGTAAAACTCAGACATATGTCTAAGTTTGATTTCTCACATCTCTCTCTCTCTACTCTAGAGATGTTAAACGGACCGCGCGGCCCATTGGCATGGACCGCTTAAATCGGAAAAAAGAGGGTTAGGGCCAAAATATTTTGGCCCGTTTAAATCCGGGCTTTTTTTGGCCTAGACCGTTTAGCCCGAGGCCCGTTAGGGCTAGACCGTAGGTAACCAGGCTAGCCCGCTAGCCAGCCAATTGTGTTTTTTTAAAAAAATAAATATAATTCTATTATTATAAATCTATTTTATTACATATTACCTATTACTAAATATATTTTTTCAAGCCACATCTCCTCATCTTTAATAAGTTTAAATATATAATTCTTAAAACGATGATTTATAGTCATATGAATATTTTTTTCTTTTTATATGGGTATATATTATATAATGCTATATTTTATTATTATAGTTTTATTTTAAAATTTTAGATCATGGAATATTTAATTTTTATAATTTTGTTAAATGCAATATAATTATAAACTATGCATGATTTTTTTATAATGAATAGTTTAACTTAACATGTTAAACTTAAATGTTATATATGTTCGAGTTTAAAATTTTAGATTTAAATATATATTTTTTTATTTTTTTGACTTATAGTCCGATAGTGGCCCATTTAGTCCGAAGCCCGCTAGGGTTAGGATTAGATTCGCAATATGCTAGCACGTTTAGCCCGAAGCCCTATAGGGCTAGGGCCAGCCCGTTTAACATCTATAACTCTTCTCCCATGATTTTTACTTAAAAAATGTAATTTTTGATAGAAAAGCAACTATAAATAAGAAAGAAGAATGGCAACTTTCTTATTCACAAGTCACAACTTTCCGAAAATTATTGATTAGGAGGAGTAACATATGTGGAATATTTTATATTCAAATAGGGTCCCTTGTTGAAGCATATTTAGTAAGAAATTGAATTTAAAAAGTGAATGTTTTCGAGAACAAAAAAATATATTCTTTCATTGCAAATATTAATTTATAATTCATTGAGCCTAAAGATTTGAAAACAGAAATATTATCTTATGCATTTAGCGAGGAGTTAAGATCAGGAGCTTTAATTCATCATTTCAAATGAAATTATTAGTTTAGTAAACATTTATTTATGGAGATATTTTTACTGTAAATTATGTTTTGAGTTTAATTAGAAATTATGTAATAATAAATATTAGTTTTAATAACTTCTAAAATATACCAAAAATACACTGCTGATATAAATGATTGAGAATGTCGTCATTTTTTAGAGTTTTAAGGAATGTAAATTTCGTTGGGTTCAGAAACTGAACAAAATTTGCTTGTTTAAATTAGTGGTCGAGTCTATTTCAACTATATGTCGATAACATGTGTAAGTAGTCTGGCATTATTAATTGTATACCATAATTAAAATGTAAATGGCTGAACTAGGAAAAATTTTTTTTAGACCCCTAAGTGGATCTCTTCAGAAATTTTGTCATTACTTTTTTTCGATCTTGTCATTTCATCCCTTAAATGAATTTTATTTTTTTACTTTTAATCGATCACCGCCTATAGCAGGCAATGTTGATAGTCAACTACTATGTAAATTTTAAAATAAGCCAAAAATAATTTTTAGTCCTAGCTATGGAGTAACTAGGATATTTAGTCCTCCCTATTTTTAAAATTTTGAATTTAGTCCTTTAAAGAAAAAATTGAGAGATTCAATCCACTTATAAATAATTTTCCTTTTAAAAAGTTAAAATTCAATTCAATTCAACTATAACAATAATATATAGAAAAATATAATGTCCGTGATTAAAATAAAAGTAATTTACAATATTAAATAAAAGTGAATGATTTTTAAAAATTAGAAAGAAGTAATGTTAGAAACTACATTTATAACTAAAAGGCGACAACTAAATTATTTGATAAATATCTTAATTTTAAAATTCATATTATTTATCATAAGATTGAATTTCTTAAATATCTATAATTTTGAATATTCAATCACTTGGAGAGAAATGGGACTGACGATGGGTCGGGCTGATAAAGATCACAACTGTACTTTTTTTTATTTAAAATTTGAAAGTTTAAAATTTTATATAACGATAATGCTAAAATAAACCATATTTTTACTTCCGAACAAGTATTGTTTTGTATTTTACCTGCACATCTACAAGTCCGTGTATCTATTATTTCTGTAATTTTTGCCGACTGTTTCACCATAACTTTTGAAAATATTCATAATAAACTTGTACATATTAAATACCAATTTTTTTCATCTCTTATTTTACTAAGTAGGGTATAATAAAAATAATTTTATTCAATATATGTTCTAAATTATATAAATCATTACTTTTTATTTAAAATTGTAAGTAATTTTATATTATTTATAGTTAAATTAAGTTTATTTTCAATATACTATATTAATGGTTGAACTTAATATAAATTTTAATTTTTAAAAAGTGAAATTATATGTAAATAAGTGGATTAAATCTATGAGTTTTTTTCAATGAGAGGGCTAAATTCAGAATTTGAAAAAAAAAAAATGAGGAATGAATCTCCTATACTAGTGAGTCCATTTAGAGGACTAAATATTTCTTTAATATTTTTTAAAATTATACATTGGCTAGCCGGTCATCATATCCTACTACATGCAGTGGTTGGATTAAAAATCCAAAAAAAATAAACTCAGTTAAGAGATGAAATGTCAAAATCGAAAAAAGTGAGAAGCAAATCTCTAAAGATGTCCACTCAGGTGTTTAGAATAGGCCTAACATGGGTTGGAGTTGGGGATCCCTATTTAACTGAATAGATCAGTAGACGGTCTAATAGGAGACTTACTTCTTGTATAAACGAACAAAGTTATTCGATACTTGATTCGAGGTTGATAGTTAAAAGCTTGTTTGAGTTCAGTTCGTTAACAAAACAAATGAAGCTCTTGAAAATATTACTTTGTTCGACAATATGTAAAGAACAGCTCGAGCTCGACTCGATCAGTAATAAAAGAATAAAATATGTGTAAAAATGTCAAGCTACTCAAAATCGATTTAATGGAATAGTAGCACCATCCACATCATCCACCATGAATGCAGAATTGGTATAACATGGCAATGAGGCCACCTTTGGCACCTGCAGCTGATTATTCATAAAAGCATTGGATTCCCTTTTGGATAGCATTTTGTATTCTCCAATAATATGTTAGCAAGTTTCTTTCTAGTACATTCTATAGTAGTTATATATAGCAGGTAACATTATCTTGGTAGAATTCCATTCAAGTAATTATCGAATTCGTTATTAAGATTCCTTTCATCTTTTTGCATTTTCCTTTATCATGTTTGATATGGTTTTTCAAAGATGGTATCGTATCGAGCAAAGCGAGTTAACCCCTGCCTCTGCTAGCTATTATCTCCTTCGCATTTTTATCTTATACTACTTAAGACTCACCCATGGCCAACGGAGAAAAGGAGGGCACTACAGACATCTGCGGCTAGTGATTCAACCGGAAGCTCACTACAACATGTGGTTCATATACGAGGCCATTTGAGTCCAACTATTTGATCTCGGAACAACAGATATCCACAGCAGTTACAGGATATGGATTAGAGGATTTTCTAACTGGAAAAAGCATGCCTCCATCCAAATATGTTGCGGTGATTCGAGAGACTATTAATCCCGCTAAGGTCTCATGGGTAAGGCAAGATCAAATCCTTGCTTCTTGGTTGTTGCCTAGTCTGTCTGAGTCCATTTTGATTACTATTGTTGGATTAAAATCTTCATATGCCATATGGAATGCTCTCAAAACTAACTTTGCGAGTCAAACCACCGCCAAGGTCATGCAATATCGACGATTACAAATGCCGAGAAAAGGCACCATGCCTATGAGGGAATATCTTAATAAGATTAAAACATGTTGTGATGTTCTTTTCAAGAAGAATCGTAAGTGACAAAGATCAGTTCTCTATATTTTAGGTGGTCTAGGGAGTGAATACAATTCAGTCCTTGTGTCCATTACCTCAAGAATTACACCTTGCAGTCTCATGGAAACTCATGCTCTATTGTTGAGTTTTGAGAACAGGTTGGAAGTACTTGATAATTTTCAAGTCAGCCCGAAGGAAGTGCCTCCATTAATTTCACTTCTTAATCCAAGGAGAGCATATAACAATCAAGGAAACCGTGGTAGAGGTTTTCCCAACCACAGAGGTAGAGGTGGTGGAAGAGGCCCCTTCAGAGGCAGAGGTGGCAGACAAAATGGCATGAGATGTCAAATATGCTACAAAACTAATCACACAGCAGATAAGTGTTTCTACAGGGCTGATCTTAATTATGTGCCTAACAGCCCTACTGTTAATTATGCTCAGAGTAATCACACATCTCAGCATATTGGTCATTCTCAATCAAACTCTCAGTCCCAGGGGATTCCTTCTTTTAACCCCTCTCTTCCACACAAAGAATTCTTGCCCTAGCATGGCTTCTGGAAATCCAATGGATCTTGGTTATGACAACAATTGGTATCCTGACTCTGGGGCAAGTAACCATGTCACCTATGACTTTGGAAATTTAAGCATTGCATCTGATTTTCAAGGAGAGGAGAAGGTTCATGTTGGTAATGGGGCAGGTTTGAAAATTTCTCATATTGGCAATTCTATACTTAACTTTTCCACTACTAGTTTTCTCTTAAGAAATCTCTTACATGTCCCTCACATTACCAAAAATCTCATCGGTGTCTCTCAATTTACTAAGGATAACAATGTTTATTTTGAATTTCACCCTTGTTTTGTCTTGTGAAGGACAAGCAATAGGCACCATCTTGCTAGAGGGAAAGTGAATGATGGATTATATTCTTTCCATTGTCTCCCATACGCATAATGGTTCTATTATCAAGCATAAAGCGGATCGGTGGCTAAAGGGTATACTCACTATTGGGGCTTGATTATATTGAAACATTGACCCGATTATTAAGCCTACCGCCGTCGAGTGGTTCTTTCAATTGTTGTCTCTAATTCTTGTCTATTAAACAGATTGATATTGATAATGTCTTCTTAATGGTGATATTGATCTCGAGTTATACATGGAACAAACTCCGGTTTTGAAGATCCAAATGGAGCACACTTAGTGTGTAAATTGCATAAATCTCTCTATGGCCTCAAACAAAGCTTCTAGAGCTTGGTCTTCCAAACTTGGCCAAGTCTTACTTTCCTTGGTTTCTTTGTTTCAAGAGTCGACTCCTCATTGTTTTACAAACATCTCTGCCAATTTGTGTGATGGTATTGATTTATGTTGATGTTATTCTTATCACGAGATAGCAATCCTTCGAGATTCAACTTCTTATTCAAAGAACTAAAGCTTTCTTTTTCTCTCAAAGACCTTGGTTCTCTCGGATATTTTTGGGGATTCAAGTCAGTCACATTGATCAATGGGGCCTATTTCGAACCAAGAGAAATATATCGAGATATTTTACTTAGAGCGAGGATGCAAAGCATGCTAAAGGATTGGTTCACTATGATCGCAGGGCTGCACTTTCTAAAGATGATGGAGAACCTCTCAAGGACCGCCTTTGTATAGAAGTATTGTGGGAGCATTACAATATGCTATAGTCACTAGGCCCCGACATTTCTTACGAGTGTCAATAATAAAGTTAGCCAATATATGCAAAATCTTCTCAAGACACATTGGAGAGTGAAAAGAATCCTCGAGATACTTGGTCGGGTACTATTGATCATGGTATCCATTTCACATCTTCAAATAATCGAATCTTATTGCTTTTGGCTTTGATGCAGATTGGGCATCAGATTTAGATGATAGACGATCCACAAGTGGTTATTGTGTGTATTTAGGAATAATCTTGTGTCTTGGAGTGCTAAGAAACAAAGACACACGTCTCTCGTTCTAGCACAGAGGCAGAGTATAGAAGTCTAGCAAATGTTACTTGTGATGTAATTTGGTTAAGATCATTGCTTAAAGAGCTGAAGTTTGAACAAAGAAAGGCTACTACAGTTTGGGTAGACAATCTTGGTGCAGTTGCATTATCTAACAATCCTATTCTTCACTCAAGAACCAAGCATTTGGAACTGGATGTGCATTTTATCCGGGACAAAGTTCACAGCAAGGAAATCTCTGTTTGTCATGTTCCAAAACTTGATCAAGTTGCTGATTTATTTACAAAACCAATTTTTGGGTAATTCTTCATTAGGATTAGAAATAAACTTCATGTTATTTCTAAGCCCAAGTTCGAATTGAGGGGGCCTAATGGAATAGTAGCATCATCCACATCATCCACCATGAATGCAGAACCAGTATAGCATGGTAATGAGGCCACCTTTGGCACCTGCAGCTGATTATTCTTAACAGCAATTGGATTCCCTTTTGGATAGAATTTTGTATTCTCTAATAATATGTTAGCAAGTGTCTTTCTAGTACATTCTATAGTAGGCTATATATAGCAGATAACATTGTACTGGTACAATTCCATTCAAGTAATCAGAATTCTGTTATTAAGATTCCTTTCATCTTTTCTGCATTTTCCTTTATCATGTTTGATATGGTTTTTCAACACGATTCGTGTTTGGCTCAATTAAAGTTCGATCGAGCTCAATTCGATTAATCAAACCAAACTCAAAGAAAAATTTTGAAGCTCAATTAAAGTTCAAACAAGTTTGCGTAATATTATGTTCGACTCGACTCGACTCAACTCGTTTCACTAGTAATAGATAGTTAGCTCATATGATCGGTGGGTCTTAATTAGCCCCACCGAGAACCGACAACTACCGTGTAATTGGTCTTTTCCGCTTGGGATTGTATCGTTGTTGGGGTGGGGACAAGTATGACATTGCAGATATTGAGAATCTCTCCTCGTACCTGCATGCAGATTATCTCAACTATATATTTCTTTCTCACTTCCTAATAAGCTCTTAGCCTCTTACACCGAAAGACCAATTTTTGGGAAACACGAAATAGTTTCTCAGTAAATCCAAGGAAAAAGAGAAACGAAAATAAAAAGTAATGAGTGTGTTTATGTGATGGAGAATCTTTTACATATATTGATTCTTTGTGAAAATTTTTGTTTAAATAATAGTGTAAAATATATTACAAAAAAAATCGATTAGAAAATGAAAAATTGAATCAAAAATATGCAATATGGATCTCCTTTTATATCTTTTGTTATCAAGATTAAGAAAAAAATAATAAAAATAGTTATGAATTAAAGAAATTATCGAAATTAATAGGGGAAGAGAGAAAAATAAATAGTATAATTGAGTATTGGGAAGTGTGAGCAAGAAAGAGAAAAATAAGTTAATTTTGAAGAGAAATGATATTTTCTTCGGAAAATTTTTATTTTTCTCACAAAAATCACATATTCTAAAAAAATCAATCAAAAATGAAATTTTGGGAAAAATTCTCACAACCAATCGCAATCTCAAACATTTTTTTTTTTTTCTTTCGATTTTTACTCCCATGTATTGCCTATAAAAAGGCTTCATAGAGTGAAGTAAATACATCAACCAAGAGATATTTAAAAGAAAAAGATAGAGTGTAGCATTTAGAGATCAAGTTGGGTGAGTCAAATTATGATAGTCGTGGGGAAATACTCGGAGTATTTTTCTCGGGTAATACAAAGGGGTTGGGAGAGTGTTCTTTGATAGGTAATAAAATGATTGTATGAGAGTCTTATTTTTCTGGATTTGGTCCATAAAACTCAAAGGTGTATTTTTCTTGTACCGGAAGTAGGCGGGTTTTGCCTCTCATTTTATATTTTGTCTATTTCATTTTTTTGCCATCATCTTATTGGCGTATTTTGACGGTTATTCGGCTAAATCAAATATCGGATCATGACACGTCTCCGTTGTGCCTAACACATAGTAAACGATTAGGTGTAACAAATTATTTACACTGTCTCAACCAAAAACTTCAAACTTCCACGTCCAACCAAATCACTCCCAAACTCTATATAGTTCGCTCGAAGAAGAAGACCAAGGCGGGAATAAAAATCTCGCCCTAAAAGTACAAATTCGCTGCCTTGGCATCGATTTTGGCTCAGCAGCGATCGGGGTTTGTCTCCGGTGGCGGGGAGGACGGTGGCGGCATTGAGCCCGAAAAAAACTTATTTTTCGTCTTGAAAGGGTTCGCCGCCGGCGTAATTCTATCGATGGGGTTTATTCACGTTTCTCTATGGTGGCGGCGATTGGGTCGCTCATGGTGAAGGACGCCGACGGCGGTGGGGAGTTCTTGAGTCATCTCTTAGGTATTAATGTTAGCCTACTACTTTGTCTTTTTATTAATGATAGATAATTTAAATTATTAATAATTAAGAGTAAAATACTTTAAAGGAATAATTACAAAAAGAAAGTCTTTGAGATTTGGGATATATAAAAAAATGGTGGCGCTATTAATACCCCAAAACCTATCAATACGCCTCCATCTCTTAATACACCTCCATACTCTTTTTAAAAATTATTTATTTACTTAATACGCCTCCAATATTTCCTAATTTACCTTTCCCCAAACAAAATCCATTTCTTTTCCTCAAAACATTAACCCCACCAATAAGCACATTATGTAAGTCCAAGCGGCTACGATAATCTAGAGGGGGGGTGAATAGATTATCTCCATCTTTTTGATTTCGCCCTCTTTTTACAACCGAATGCTCAAATACAATAATAAAGGTGCGGAATATAAACAACACACGCCGATTTAAAGAGGTTCAACCCACCAGGGCCTAATCCTCTACCTTTGAGTAAGATAGGGATGGATTTCGAAAGAAAAAGAATTTTATTAATTACCAAAATTAATACAAATTCAACTTACAACACCTGAAGAGCACCACACTCTTCTTCAACACCACCTTTGGAGATTACCACAATCTCCCTTTGAAGATTACCACAATCTTCCTTCAACGGCACCTTGTGAAGATTACCACAATCTTCAACCTTGAAGAATACCAAATTCTTCAACACCTCAATAAGAAGATTACCACAATCTTCTCACACCTAACACCTAGATCACCCAAGTGTGTTCTTACCACAAGAACACTCACAAGGATATCTTGTGGTTGAATGACGACCACAAATTCAAGATTACAACTCGATAATGAATAATACAATTGAGTGCAAGTGTAATCAAGAATAAATAGACCTCAAGAATGTGAAAGTGAATAGCTAGGCAAATTACAACAAGAAATAAGACAATGAAAGACCAAGTGTTTGCTTGAAGTGTATCTTGTTGTGTTGTATCTCAATTGTTGTTTTGGTTGCTCTAAAACTTCCTCTATTTATAGGAGATGATTGATCAAGCATAGGCTCTCTTGGGGATTGAAAATCTACAGAAAAATACAATTAAAATCAAGAATATAGCTGTTAGAAATCAATCCCACATTTTAAGGAAATATGTTTCTTTGTCAAACGGTCGTAAATTTCTTTGTCAAAAGATAGGGCGACCGGTCGCACGAGTAAATAGACGCGTTGGAAAAATACACAACAAAATAACACGGGGGGCGGCCGACGCGTCTACCTCGACCGGCCGACCATCACCCCAACCGGTCCCCTCATGGATTTTGCAAAGATCAAGTGTTCTGTTTCAAACAAACTTGCAGTGCACGGCCGCACTGGCGACGGCCGACCGACCGGTCGACGCCTGATGCGGACGGTCGACCGCTTGTTTTTCCTTCCGTCTCATTTTCTGTTTCTAAAAACATCTTGGTACGGGTTGCCCTATAGGGCGACCTGGTCGACCACGAGACGTAAATGTTGTCCAATTTTTGTTGAGAATAAAACTCAAGAAATACTCCGAAAATTGTGTAAAAACATTTTAAACCGATCGAGAGTATTTAGACAACATTTAGGAACTGTTATAGGAGTAAAAACACATTGATAAAAGTGTTGTCCATTTTTAATAAACTTGAGAAAATACTCCGGAAAATATTAAAACCATTTTAAATCATTTAGGAGTATTTGGACAACCTTTTAAAAACATTGTTTTGGCGATAAAATAAAATCATCAAAATTAAGATAAAAACATGTATCAAACAATCTCCCCTTTTTTGATGATTACAAACCAAAACAATTTTTACACAAACTAAGAGAGCAATTTTAGAAATGATTTTCCGGTAAAAACATTTGACCGTTTGGAAGCAACCAAAATTTCCAAAAATATTAAAGCAACCAAGTAGGAAGTAAATATTTTCAATAATAAGCACAAGCTCCCCCTATCAACAAGCACATCAAGAATAATGTAAGAGCAATAATCCATAAGCTAAAAGCTTTAGCTTTTACAATTTGTTCAAGAGCTTATAAGCTCCCCCTGTCATAAAACAACATTTAAACAATAATATAAGTCCATCAAGCAACAATTGGACTAAGAACAAATCACAACTTATGGCTTTTATGAGCCATAGCTTATAGCTTTTATGACAAGCTTTTATTAGCTTCTTTGAGCTAATGAGCCAATATCCTGCTTTTTTCTCCCCTTTGGAATCATCAAAAGAATGTTAGGATGGTGAAAACACCATACAATAATATCAAAACATGCCAAATGGACGGTAAAAACCGTTTGAGCAATTTAAAGCATAATCATCCAAGGAAAGTGAGAGAATTGAAACATAAAAGATCCATAAGCTCATTAGTATGCTAAAAACATGATTTCAAAAAAAAAATTTAAGACATTTTGAAGCAAGAGAATCATGTAGAAGTTGAAAGTTTCATTGCGACATTTCAACAAACACCTTGTGTGCGAGAAAAATAGAAGAGGTTGTATATAACCTTTGTAAATGGTTCAAGCCAAAAATTTTCATATCATCAATCAACCTCATTTCAAAGCTCAAAAAAATCATATGCACCATATGCAATAATTTGTTCATCAATTAAGAAGCTCAAAGTAGATTCTCAAGGGTTCAACCAATTGAGATAAGCTAAGAATGATCAAGGCATTTCAAATGCCAACAATTAGAGCATCCATCAAGTAATAAGTCATGCTATCAACATACATGTATCAAATGTCCCAACATATCCATCTAAGCATAATGAACAAGGCAATAAAAGAAGCACTTTTACCATCAAGTACTTCATACCAATTATCAAACAATGTTTTAGAGTATTTTTACCATCAAATACTCCATCAAAGTCATGATCATTCACAAGTCATTATCAACTTGCAATTTTAACCCTTTAAGAAAAACAAGCAACTATCATTAGTACAAATAAGTTTTACAAAAGTTCATAAAAGTACAAAGCAACTTAAATGAAAATGCTAGAAAGTAAAGGGGTGGGTAACATCATTCCTCATCCGAGGAGAAGCAAGATCCGGGAATAAAGTCCTTGATGAATTTCTTTAACTTGCCGATAGACTTTTGCATTTTGGAGGTCTTTTTGCTCCAAAGCCTCATATCTCGTCTCATGAAAAGTTCTCATCTCATCAAATTCGGCTTGAGTATACCTCCTAGGCGGTTGAGCACCTAGTATTACCCTCCGGATTGCTCGGTTCACCCTCTTCCGCCAATCTTGCGGCCTCGGTGTCATCAAAGTAGTCATTAGGATCGGGGACTCTTGACCTCTTCCTCTAGCCATTTTGGTTGGTCGGATGTCCATATTCTTGCGCATCGTGACTATTTGGGAGATATTATCAATGTCAAAGTCGTTTTGAAATACCTCCGAGTTACACTCCGACGAAGGTAGTCCCGATTGAATAAGAAGTTTACAAATCCAATTTCCCATAACCAACTTCTTATTACCTCGAGTAATGGACTCGATTAGACATTGAATAAGTATGGCACCAAAGTTAAGTGGTTCCCTCCTAGCAATCTTATAAGTCAAAAAATAATCCATATTGCTAGGCATCTTTCCCGATTTACCACAAATGCAATATGCGACAATGACCGATAAAATACGATGCTCAAGTGTCATTGCCAACAAAGAATACTTTGGCCATACTCCCAAATACGTCTTGACTTCTTTCATCGACACCCCCAACATTTCATCATTCCAAGTCCCACAAGAGAAATAATCCCAACCACCTTCTCTAACATGTAAAAGCCGGCAAATATCATTGGGAGTCCATCTAAAATGACGACCCTTTATAAGCGAATTAACGGCAATCGGCTTTCTATCATTATCATATTCGACCCACATATTGGCATAAAAGAGTTGGATAATATCATCATCATACAACACATAAGCATGCTCCCATAAATACATCCAACCTTGCTCCTCAAAAAATCCTCTTATAGTAGGATACTCATTTGTAAATGAACTAAAACGACACATTTTAGTCCGAGCAATAGATTTACCTCCCATCCCCGAATCCTCATAGTACCATTCCGCATACTTATTGATGAAATTAAGAGCATTGCGAGAATTTGGAGCTTGAGTAACAAGAGATTTTTTACCTTTCGCCCAACGGCAATTTTCGAGCGAAATTGTTCCGCGAAGCTCGGTAATTTGGGCCCGAGAGAGAATGGGATTTTGAACATCATCACCTTCTTGAGCCACGTTTCTTTGAGCGGCTCGAATATCCCTTTGTTCGGCTTCGTCTCGCCGATTTCTCGAAGTACCCTCTCCGCCCTTTCTTCTCTTAGAAGTGGGATTTTGATCGGTGGAATTTCTTGGAGGAGCCATATATGAAAGATTCTCGATGGTTTAAGAAACTTGATGACGTAATAGCCAATGAGTATGAAATATGTATCCTACACAATTCTTAGACAACATTTTCATAGAAAATTCAAGTGTAGGCAAATAATATGAGATAACAAAAAGAGCTTATGCTATAAGATTTCATAAGAGATAATAAGCCACATAAGTCTAATAAAATGCTCAAGAGTTTTAGAAAATCATGCAAGGTCTCTTTTTTGTTTTTTTTAAAAAATATATAAGAGACCTATTTTAAAAATAAATACTTGAAAATTCATTTTGCAATTAAGACACAATTAAAAGTATGCATAGATAAAAAAAAATGCATATACAAATGGGGAGATACGGTTTACCAATTACGCCGTTTCCATGGGTTGTGTCTTTCCCATTGTTGATGATATCTTCCCATTGAGAAATCACTTTGTTGATGATGACTTCTCCATTTCCAAGTTTGGTTACCTTCCCATGGTTGATGGTTTCTTCTTCTTTGAAAATCATCTTGTTGATGATGTCTTTGCCATTTCCAAGGATTGTGTTCTTCCCATTTTTGATTATACGCTCTTCTTGAAATTGGCTTTGTTGAGAGTAGTTTCTCCTTCTTTGATCAAATGAAACGTTCATTTGATGTTTTCTTGGTGGCATGAATTTTCTCCGATTTTTGCTTTGTCGGGTACCTAATAGCACATTGTTTTGTGGTACCCTCATGTGTTTGGGTCCTTTAAGATTAGCTTTGAGACTTTTAGGTCTCCAACAATATTTAGAGCTATTTCTAGCCCGACAAGAATTAGCCGTATGACCCTTTTTGCCACAATAAAAACAAGTAATAATTTTAGGAGCATAATGACCAATATGCATAGTGACTTGATCCTTTTTCATATGATTAACAATATTAGGCTTATGATCAAGTTCCTTATCACAATTATGAATATCAACAATATTGGACATTTTATTGGTACTCAAGTTGGATTTTAATAAATCCTTTTTCATGCAATCAATATTCTCAACAAGAGTACTATTTTCTTTTTCAATGTTTCTAACCTTGTCAAGTGTGGTGGTGTGAGCACATGATAGTGATTCATAAGAAGTAAATAAACTATCCTTATCATTTTTCAAAATATTGAATTCCTTTTTCAAATTTTTGTATCTAACAAGTAAGCTTTGGAATTCATTTTGAAGTTCATCATAATCATTTTGTAAATCACTATAATCATTTTGAATGACAATATCATAGGAAGTAGAGGGTTTAAGACATACCTCATTTTCTTCATCGATGCCCATAAAACAATATTCAACTTCTTCATAATTGGAAGTTGTGGGAGGCTTATTCCTTAGATTTGAGCTTGTATGATCTTGAGAAGTAGATGCTTTTGTTTGACTCCTTTCATTTGCAAATACTCCATAAATGGCTTCTAATTTTTGCCATACTTCATGTGCGGACTTTATTCATACAATATGTTCATTTTCTAAATTAGTAAATGAACAATACAAAATATTTAAAGCCTTACCGTTTAAGGAGATGATTTTTTTTTCTTCATCATTGAGCTTTTTGAAGCCTTTTGAGGTGTATGGTGTATCTTTCGTCGGAATGGATTCTCCATTAATGACGGTGTTCCAAATGTCGAACCCGCAACCTTGTAAATAACATTCCATTCTTTCTTTCCAAAAATTAAAATTCTTGGAATCAAATAGTGGTGGCTTGGTGGTGGAGGTGCCGGATAGATGCGCTTCGTTCGTAGCGTCGATCGTTTCTCTTCACTCGCGATGTGAAACGAGCTTGCCAAAGAGTTTGGCTTTGATACCACTTGTAAGTCCAGCGGCTACGATAATCTAGAGGGGGTGAATAGATTATCTCCATCTTTTTGATTTTGCCCTCTTTTTACAACCGAATGCTCAAATACAATAATAAAGGTGCGGAATATAAACAACACACGTCGATTTAAAGAGGTTCAACCCACCTAGGGCCTAATCCTCTACCACCCCAAAGATATCAGGGATGGATTTCGAAAAGAAAAAGAATTTTATTAATTACCAAAATTAATACAAATTCAACTTACAACACCTTGAAGAGCACCACACTCTTCTTCACACCACCTTTGGAGATTACCACAATCTCCCTTTGAAGATTACCACAATCTTCCTTCAACGGCACCTTGTGAAGATTACCACAATCTTCAACCTTGAAGAATACCAAATTCTTCAACACCTCAATAAGAAGATTACCACAATCTTCTCACACCTAACACCTAGATCACCCAAGTGTGTTCTTACCACAAGAACACTCACAAGGATATCTTGTGTTTGAATGACGACCACAAATTCAAGATTACAACTCGATAATGAATAATACAATTGAGTGCAAGTGTAATCAAGAATAGCCTAGACCTCAAGAATGTGAAAGTGAATAGCTAGGCAAATTACAACAAGAAATAAGACAATGAAAGACCAAGTGTTTGCTTGAAGTGTATCTTGTTGTGTTGTATCTCAATTGTTGTTTTGGTTGCTCTAAAACTTCCTCTATTTATAGGAGATGATTGATCAAGCATAGGCTCCTCTTGGGGATTGAAAATCTACGAAAAATACAATTAAAATCAAGAATATAGTTGTTAGAAATCAATCCCACATTTTAAGGAAATATGTTTTTGTCAAACGGTCGAAATTTGTTGTCAAAAGATAGGCGATCGGTCGCACGTAAATAGACGTTGGAAAAATACACAAAAAAACACAGGCGACCGGCCGACGTCTACCTCGACCGGCCGACCATCACCCCAACCGGTCCCCCTCATGGATTTTGCAAAGATCAAGTGTTGTGTTTCAAACATACTTTGCAGTACCGTCGCACAGGCGGCGACGGCCGACCGACGGCCGACGCCGAATGCGGCCGGCCGACCGCTTGTTTTTCCTTCCGTCTCATTTTCTGTTTCTAAAAACATCTTCGTGTACGGGTTGCCCTATAGGGCGACCGGTCGACCACGAGACGTAAATGTTGTCCAATTTTTGTTGAAAATAAAACTCAAGAAATACTCCAAAATTGTGTAAAAACATTTTAAACCGATCGAGAGTATTTAGACAACATTTAGGAAACTGTTATAGGAGTAAAAACACATTGATAAAAGTGTTGTCCATTTTTAATAAACTTGAGAAAATACTCCGGAAAATATTAAAACCATTTTAAATCATTTAGGAGTATTTGGACAACCTTTAAAAACATTGTTTTGGCGATAAAATAAAATCATCAAAATTAAGATAAAAACATGTATCAAACACATTATTGCTGTTGATGCGAAGAGAATAGAATTCAAAAGAAAAAAAGGAACAGATAACACGAACAAGAAAGAAAATCTGAAGAGAAAGCAATGAGTGAACTAACTAGTTGATTTTTCGTCACACTATTTGACTATTTGTTGTATGACAAATTGCAAGAGGCATTATGGTATGACGAGATACCGTTATATGAGCTCGGTTGATAAAATCATTAAAGATTGGAAAAGGTTAATACATTTTATTCTGTAATTGGGTAATAACATGGTGTTTATGCTCTATTTAGGATGGAGAGTTTTTAGTTTTCATGACAAAATGAATTGGTTAATCATACTGTAAAAAAATCTCGTTAAATTTTTTGGTTTCGTGGAACTCCAAATTCGGTTAATTAATCCTCATTGATATTTAAATTCTTTTTGCATTATTCATGTTCGTCAACTCTTGTGTGTTAGTTGAGTTTTTTCCATATTGCAAGGTCTGGAAATAATGAAGCGAGAGAGAAGAGAAAAAGAAAAAGGAAAAATGGGGAGAAGAAGAAGATTATAAGGTTTGAAAAAGATGGAGTGAATTTATAAATTTAGTAGGATACTAAGGGTATTTTAGTCTTTTCAATTAATAATATTTTTATCATTAAAAAGAGGGGTGTATTGATAAGTTTTGGGGGTGTTAATAAGCGCTACCCATAAAAACAATAGAAGAAGTTTCAAAATCATAGAAATCCTTTTAATTTGATTCTCTTTTAAGTGTAAAGGGGTAATTGTAATATTTATAAATGTTAAAGAAGTTTTAAAAAAATTTGCTCGGGAAATCGGGTCATGTTCGTATTTTAGTTTCGGGCCAATTTTATGTTAGTTTCAAAATACATTAAAAATGAGCTAACAATGTTAAGTGAGGGCTTGGGTCAAAAGTGGATAACATCGTCAATACCATTTATGTGGATTATGAAAAATTATTATCTTTTTTCATATGGTTTATTATGTAGTAATGATTGTGATCACGTTATTAAATTAATTTTAATTGTTGGTTCAAAGGTATTGTCGAGCAGAACATGATTAAACCCCGTCGACAAAATTACGCGCGGCGGCGAACGCTTTCAGAAAGAAAATAAGTTTCTTTCCGGGCTCAGCGCCGCCACAGTCCTCCCTGCCACCGGGAGACAAACCCCGACGGTGAATTTGTACTTGAGGGCCAGATATTGGTTCCCGCCTTCTTCTTCGAGCGAACACGTGCATTCCCGAAAAAATCTCGGGAAAGAGAATTATGATAGAGATTAACAAGGCCCAGAAAATATTCGTCATTGTTGAAGCACGTAGATGATGAAAATCAAGAAAATAAAAACTGAGGTTATGTATGGAATTTGTTAAGTCCGAATTTTCGGACTTTATTATGTTGGCATTATTTGTCAAATTAATTGTTACATTTGATTTTGTTTAAGTAGTTTGTGGTGTGCAGGTTACTTTCTCCTATGACATGGAAGAGTTATTATTCAAGTTGGAAGCTTGGCACAAAAGAAACAAATTGCAAGGATATAGGAAAATTGATATTAATTTTAATGACTAAATATGTCTTCTAGTTTAATTAGGAGTTCTATGTTGCACGTTTTCCTGTGTAATTGGAGTCCTACAAAATAAGTCTTATACTTGGTCTAGGAGAAAGATGTCTGGAGTATGGGTATTTATATGTTAAGAGCCTCAGATTGTTTGGTACGCCTTTGAAGAAGAAAATAGAGGCCAGACATAATTTTGAGTGATTGAGAGAATTGTGCTGCAGTAATAATATTTACGAAAATATTCTCGAGCTTCAGCGTAATTTGTGATCGAGGTACTACATATAGACGCTGAAGAGTTTGGGATTCAACATCGACAGTTTCACATCTTTTCTACGCAATACATTCTTCGGGAGGAAGAAGGTGAGTCTTCGGGACGAAGACGATCCGCGATTTGGAGGCGTCCAACAGTGAAGGGATTTCATTGAAGCGGATTATCGGAAGAATAATTTCGGCGAAAATAAAGGGAGTTCAAGAACGGCGACGATTCAAAGAGGGAGTCTTTAAATTGTTTAAGTCCAATTATTGTACTCTGTAACCTTTATTATTAGTGGAATTATTTTTTCTCTGGGCGTGGCCTCGTGGAGTAGGATTGGTTAATCCGAACCACGTTAATATCGTTGTGTTTTTTATTTTCCGCTGTGCAGAAATATCGGTGTCCAAAACGGTGTTGTAACATCACTTACAACATCAGTTGTTCAGGTTCTGGAATTATTTAATAATTTGGGGCAACAAATTATAACAAGTGGCATCTAGAGCGGGTTACCAGATATACTTGGTTTTGATCTTGGATTAAATTGTTGCCATTATTTGTGAAGATGAGTCTACTACGTGAAGGAGGTTCCGTTGTTCGCCCACCGTTATTAGAAGGTTCAAATTTCTCTTACTCGAAAGCTCAGATGCGTGCCTTTATCAAATCTGTGGATGAAAAGGCCTGGGAATCGATTGTGAATGGATGGGAACATCCAACTACGAAAAACGAGAAGAAGGAAATTATCCCAAAAGTGAGATCACTTTGGACGACTGATGAGATCAAATTGGTTCATGCCAATTCCAAAGCTCAATGCGATTTTCAAAGGCCGTTGACGCCAATCAATTCGAGGCTTATTGCAAATCGTGAAACGGCCAAGGAAGCTTGGGATATACTCGAGGTAGCACATGAAGGAACTGCTCAAGTTAGGCTTTCTAAACTCCAGATGCTTGCAACTCAATTTGAGACTCTTAGAATGGAGGAAGATGAAACTATTGTAGATTTCAATGCCAAACTTTGTGACATCGCAAGCGAATCTTATGCACTAGGTGAGAAATATTACGATACAAAGTTGGTAAAGAAAACATTTAGATCATTGCCAAAAAGATTCTCAAGTAAGGTGACGGCAATTGAAGAAGCAAAGACATTACTCAAATGCGTCTTGATGAACTCATGGAGTCTCTTCAAACATTTGAGATGAATCATTGCCAAAACAAGCAGGCGAAAGACATAGGGATTGCATTCCAGGCTGATGTCGCAAGTGATGTTGCAACATCAGGTTTCGACACGGCTGATGCAGTAAATTTTCTTGAAGAGAACTTTGGAAAATTCTTGAAGTGGATGGAAGAAAATCAAAAATCTAAATCTGGTAAGAATTCAAGTTTTCCTAATAATAAAAGTGCTTTTAATCCTTCTTCTTCAAGTGTTGGCAGGAAAAACAAGCGAATCCAATGTAGGGAATGTCAAGGATATGGTCACATACAAGCCGAATGTGCCAACACTCTCAAAAGACAAGGCAAATCCTTAAACACCACATGGAGTGATGTAGAGTCAGAGGATTCACAAGATGAAAAAGAAGCAGCGAACAATCATGCTGCACTCATCACGATTCTGGATCACAGCCATTTTTCTGGAAAATGCCATGTCGCAAGTCATGTTGCGACATCAGTTCTGACACCAATAAAAACTGACGACAGTTCATTTACTGCATCAAAAGGTAATAAGAAATCAAGTATTGATGAACTGATTGATTCATATTCTGATTATAGCAGCGAGAATGATGTTCCTAGTGAAGAGGAGGTCCAAGTTATGTACAAGCAGATGTTCGAAAAATTCATTGAGATTCGTTGTACGAACAAGTCCCTTGAAGAAAGAATTCATCGAACTCTCATGTCGGAATGCGATGTTGGAACATGAGATTCAACACGCATGGAACAGTTGCGAGAAAAAGACAAGTCACTTGAAGACACTTTGGATGAATTGAAAGATGCTAAGGCTTCTTTATCTAAGATGAACATCGGTAAAACCAAGCTTAATGAGATCCTCTCGATTGGTAAATTGGGAGGAAATCGTCAAGGCTTGGGTTATATTGGTGAAAGCTCCAACTCAAAAAGGGATCCCAAAGATGATATATATTCAATTCATTAAAGGAGCAAATTCAAATCCCCGATTCCATAACTGGAAAGAATTTTATTGTTCAACAACCAAAACATAAAAGGTTTGTTCCTACTTGTCATCATTGCAATATTGTTGGTCACATACGCCCTAATTGTTACAAATTGCATGATGATCGTTGGTATGGTAAGCATGTTCAAAAATCATTTTCCAGAAATTTCCAACATGGCCCCAAATTTGCTCCTAAACGGACATTTAGAGTTAAAAGTAATTTTCCTCGTAGAGTATGGATAAGAAAGTCTGATCTTATGTGTAACTTTGTGAACACATCTAATGAAGCATGCACAAGTCCTTCATGGTACTTTAATAGTGGTTGTTCTAGACACATGACTTGCGATAGGAATAACTTGTCTAATTTTCAAAAATTAGATGAAGGTTCTGTGATTTTTGGGGATGGGGCAAAAGGGAAGATTATGGGAATAGGGACTCTAAATGTTGAGAGCTTGCCCAAACTTGAAAATGTGTTGTTGATTGATGGTTTGAACACAAATTTGATTAGTATTAGTCAATTATGTGATCAAAATCTCTTTGTAAGATTTACAAAAGATTTATGTGAAGTTTTTGACAAAACTAACAAGTGTGTTTTGCAAGGGAAAAGAAACTCTGATAACTGTTACAGGTTGGAACATCACCATTCATGTCACAACATGAGTCTGGAAGAGACCAATTATATGAACCACAAAATTGAGCAGTTGATGAAGTTTGAGGATACATGTTCTGTTCGAAATCAAGCATAAGAAAAATTTCATGTCGCAACCCATGTTGCAAACATCGTGTCGACATCGAACTCGAAACCGCGAGTAAAATCGAAAAAGTGATAGATATGCTATCCGGATCGGAGAAATTGATCATTACAAAAGTACTCCAAGGAAGTGTCTCTTACTTGATAACAATATCATATCTTCATCCAATTATGCCCCTCTATTCTCTTTGAAAAGTGTGAATTTTTCTTATGAAAATCTTCAAAAATATGTGAATATGATTTGTAATGGGTTAAGTGCACATAATATTTCCAAAAATTCAACACATCTCTCTTGGGCAAAACACATTGATGCATGGAATCACTTTATTAGAGAAGTTGTTGAGAGTGGAACAAGATACTTGAGCTTGTTTTGATGAGAGCAAAATGATCGACATATTAACCAAGGCTTTAGAGACAAAAAGATTTATTTCTTTAGGAAAGTTATTGGTTATTTGCATTATGTGATGCGTGTTGTTTTGCATTCTTGTAGTTTGATAGGTTGTTTTTTATTTTTGCATCATTTAGGATTGCATTAGACATGCTGCATAATGGTAATATATTAATTTGGATTTCCTTGAAATCTTTTTCTTGACCTCTATCTGAAATGACTTAATTGAACTGTCTAGCCTTAGAATCTTGATGATTTCAATATTGCTTCTTATATATTAAAAAAAAAGGATCAATCGAGGTTATACTCCTCTATTTGTTGCTACTTAGTAACTAGGAGCATTCATGAGCCCCATGTTTGTCTCTTACGTAAAACGGCGGTACAAATATGAGTAAAAAAAAAAGGGATCAATCGAGGTTATACTCCTCTGCTTGTTGCTACTTAGTAAATAGAGCATTCATGAGCCCCATGTTTGTCTTTTTTACGTAAAACGGCAAAGACAAATATGAGTATGGGAAACCACCATAGGAGTTTTTGAAAGGAAATTCAAAATTTACACCTAGTGGAAGCATGCCTCGAACGTCCTAGCAAAAAAAAAAAGGATCGCAAAAAAAGGAAAAGAAACAAGTGAATTGATAGATTCTGGAGACTTTGGCTCGTAAGATTTATTAGGAAATTTTGGATTTTTGGTCAGATAATTGATTTCTTTGAAATCCGCCTAATAAAAATTGTCATATTTATTTGTGTGTGTATAATTTGCATGTGATTTGCATTCATGCATTAGGCATAATCTTTCTTTCATTTTTTTTTTGTTGTTTTTCTCTCTCTCTCTCTTGCCTTGGAAAGTATGAAGGCGATGACGTTCAAATGAGAAACAAGGTTCAGCTTTTTCCGTTGTCCAACTCTCCATGTCTCTAATCTTGTGAAACCTTTCAAAGTGGTTGGTGAACCCCTTGAGTTGATTAAATGAATTTAAGGAAATATTATGTACTTTTAGCCATTTTTGCCAAAAAGGGGGAGTAAGTGTAAATGTGTAAATGTGGAGTATTTCATTGAGGGGGAGCTATATGGTTTTTATTTCATTGAGGGGGAGCTATACTTGAGGCCTGAGGGGGAGGTTATCAATTTTTGAAATGTACTTCTAGGATATGCGATGTTGATATTGAGTATATTTAGTTTTGACAAAAATGCCAAAGGGGGAGAATGTTAAGTCCGAATTTTCGGACTTTATTATGTTGGCATTATTTGTCAAATTAATTGTTGCATTTGATTTTGTTTAAGTAGTTTGTGGTGTGCATGTTACTTTCTCCTATGACATGGAAGAGTTATTATTCAAGTTGGAAGCTTGGCACAAAAGAAACAAATTGCAAGGATATAGGAAAATTGATATTAATCTTAATAACTAAATATGTCTTCTAGTTTAATTAGGAGTTCTATGTTGCACGTTTTCCTGTGTAATTGGAGTCCTACAAAATAAGTCTTATACTTGGTCTAGGAGAAGGATGTCTGCAGTATGGGTATTTATATGTTAAGAGCCTCAGATTGTTTGGTACACATTTGAAGAAGAAAATAGAGGCCAGACATAATTTTGAGTGATTGAGAGAATTGTGCTGCAGTAATAATATTTACGAAAATATTCTCGAGCTTCAGCGTAATTTGTGATCGAGGTACTACATATAGACGCTGAAGAGTTTGGGATTCAACATCGACAGTTTCACATCTTTTCTACGCAATACATTCTTCGGGAGGAAGAAGGTGAGTCTTCGGGACGAAGACGATCCGCGATTTGGAGGCGTCCAACAGTGAAGGGATTTCATTGAAGCGGATTATCGGAAGAATAATTTCGGCGAAAATAAAGGGAGTTCAAGAACGGCGACGATTCAAAGAGGGAGTCTTTAAATTGTTTAAGTCCAATTATTGTACTCTGTAATCTTTATTATTAGTGGAATTATTTTTTCTCTGGGCGTGGCCTCGTGGAGTAGGATTGGTTAATCCGAACCACGTTAATATCGTCGTGTTTTTTATTTTCCGCTGTGCAGAAATATCGGTATCCAAAACGGTGTTGTAACATCACTTATAACATCAATTGTTCAGGTTACTGGAATTATTTAATAATTTAGGGCAACAAATTATAACAGAATTGTTCTCAAATCAAATTTTCCAATTTCCAACTATTCCAGAAAATGAATTTATGTTTGTTTAAGAAATTCTCAATAGAAATAAAGTTATTTTCAGTTTTATTTTTTATGAAAAGATTCTTTTGAAAATACAACCAAACAAGTTTTCACCACAATCACGCAAATCTATGTGAAAACACACTATAATCACGCAAAACGATGTCGAAATACACTACAATCATGCAAATCTATGTCAAAAATACTATAACCAAACATATTTTTATTTCTAAACAAAAATTCAAACAACAAGCTAAACATATTCTCAATTCTCACACGAAAACTAATAAAGTTTGAAAATTCATTTCCCAACACTTGAAGTTCTGGAAATTGGACTTGGAAACACGTCCATACATCCCCGAGATTTTCCTTCTTCTCTTTTTCCTGGGATTTTCTGAGAAAAAAATTATACAAGGGATCGAGTGATTTATTATATATAGAGTTTGGGAGTGATTTGTTTGGATGTGGAAGTTTGAAGTTTGTACATAGTTGAACACTATTATGTTCTTATCACGTGTAAATAGTTTATTACTAGTAATCGTTTACTATACTGGAAATTGTGTAAATAACTAAAGGAAATTTGTAATTTTGGTTCTATAACTCTTGTGTGATGGAAATTTGGTCCTATACGAATTCATTTTAGCAAAAATACCCCATATCTTCCATATATGGATTTTCAGTCCCAAATCCATTGAATTAGAGTATTTTTTCCGTAAATCTACACATGATTTGCACGTGGAGGGTTTTTAAGTCTTCCAATAATGATTCATATTCATAATTTAATATTCGCATAAATTCAATTCGTATGTCGATTCATATTTGTATTTCAATTCTAATTCAGTTGGTACTAATTCGAACTTGATTATAATTTAAATTATCAATATGAGTTTATATTTATAATTGATTCTTAAATTATTTCTTAGTGCATGAATTAATGATTTTTTATTTATTTAAGTATTCACAATTCATACTTGATTTAAATGATATTTTTTTGATGGAGTGTTTTTAATTTGTGTTCGATTGTAGAAATTTTATTACCGAAAAAAATATTATATAATATATATATTTGCGCTACAAGAAAATATGATATTTTTCATCACATCATATAAGGAGTCATTTTATATTTAAGAAAGCACGATTTCACATAAAAGTCTTGGAAGAAAATTTCACATGATAAAAAATGAGCCATAGATTTCCATATGCTTCCATTGTCGCCCATCAATCCATTTTGTAACTCAATATTAGTCTCTGTTCAATTGGCATTTGAAAAGCACTCTTTTTTGAACCCTTTCTAATTTGGTGCTTTCTTTTCATTTGGCATGTACAAAAGCTTCTTTTTTTTATGGTTTGATTCCATTGCTTTAAACTACTTCCCTTTTTACATGTGACTTGGTGCACATATACATACATCAAGACAAACTTCTAACAATTTATAACCGGTGCAAGTAAGATTTTTATTTTTTCAAAAAATTATGTCCCGTCATTGCAGGTACTAGAACTCGATAACCTGTTGAAGGATGTCAGTTTGTTTTGATCGATTGAATGGCGGTGTTTCTGATATGGATTATCAGGTGTTGCTTATGATTTTAGAAGTATGCATGTCCTATTTTTTTCTTTTATACGTTGAAATTTCTTATTAGTTTTTCTATGTTTTAACTTGGTACGAATTTTTGAATATGAGTTTGGTGATATTTTCTAGTTGAAGTTTAGATTCTTAGAGTTAGTGTATGTATCAATTTATTTTGTGATTTCATTTTGCTCCAAGTTGGGCTTTCTGCTTGGATCAAATAGCTTTTACCAGATGAATTGTAGGGACTACAATGTGTATGTGTGTATTCCTTTAATTTTTTTTGCTTAATTTGTTATTTTACATTAGTTTTCCCATATTTGAGTCATTGGAGGTATAATACTCTATATATGCTTGTCGTCATGCTTTCCTTCATCGATGTGCTTGACAATTGACATGATGACTTTTCTAAAAACGTTATGTAGCTAAATTATTTTTATTTGAATGAGTGGGTTTTTCATTTGTGTTTTGATTGTATAAATTAGATTACCGAATATACATATATTCAGGGCCGGCTCAAGGTAGTCGTCGAGGGCGACCGCCTAGAGTCCCCGATTTTGAGGGCCCCGATTTTACATAGGCCTTTATATATGTATACATGTTTTATTAAAAATATATAATATGTTTTATCAAATGGCAAAAATTTAAAAATATCAAATGACCATTTCTTTAAAATTGTACTAAAATAATTAATCTAACTTCTAATTCAAAATAAAATAAAAATATTTTTCTTTCATATCTTTAAAAATACTATATGGTTATACTTAAAAACAAAGTGGTTTTGTTTTAATTAAAAAGATACGAAAATATTTTGTAATATGGGAAATTCTTACCTTAAAGTTGTATTACTTTTTGAGTTGTGCAATGTATGTATACTTTTTGCTAGTTCTACGAAAAAGGAAGGTTTTACAAGATCATGTTTATCACTTGACTTTAAACCCATTATCAACAACAAGATGGGAAAGTGTTGGATTTTTTTCCAAATACTTCTATTGTTTATAGAGTTTTCTAAACTATACCGCCATTCGTAAAGCATCAACATAGAGAAGGTTTTCAAAACTAAAATTGATAAAATTATACTTGCGTTCAACTATGTCTCAATAAAGATTAAATGGGTTAACAATTTTATGTATTAAAAATAAGGTATTGGAAAATCTTGATTTCGATGATCTTATTGATAATTTTGTTTCTCGAGAATGCTAGAAGATAAAAAAAAATTAATGATTATTTTATATTTTTTTGTAAATGTAGGTGTTCTTGACTTTGAATATTCTAGATGTCGAAAAAGATATTCATTTGTGGAACTTGAACTTTTTATTATATTTTTTTATAAGGACCCCTTTTTTCTTATCGCAAGAAATTTCCGAAAAGTCAGGGCCACCATGCATATATTGGGAGTACTAAACATCATAATTTAAAATATTATATATTTATGGGTCAACTACAAAAAGTACCTCTAGGTTCGGGTACAAAAATAAGAAACAACTACATTTCAAAATTATATAAAGTACTCGTGATGTTTGATTTTATCGAACATTTTACCCGAGTTAGTTGGTTTAACGATATTTATTGACGTCATCCAAAAATAACATGAAACTCCGAAAATACTCATGCAATATTGTTCACAAATTTTCCAGACTACATAACATAAAAATTGCTCCACATAATCTTATAAATACCCAATCTGATTAAGGAAGAAACAATTTCCACCCCTCTTGTTTTTCCATAATTACAGAAAACGCCTGGGGTAATTTTATCCGTCCAATTTTTTTCAATTTTCCTTTTTTTTTTTTTTTCAATGTCATCCAGACGACTTTACACAAATACCATAGGTTTCACTCTAGTCCCCCAAACCTCAAGGGCACTTTTTGTAACTAACTCTCTATTTATTGATTAAGAGTAATATATTAATTTATTAATTTTTTTCGAACAATAGTAATTTTATTAGAACAACTCAAAACCTGAAATACAACTACAAACGTATTAATCGCTAGCAAGGGCCGACATGACTAAAGAAAAGCCTAAAGCGGAGAATTGGCAAGACCAATTCGATCAAATTCACAAATAAAACTCCAACACCAAAACTAAGAACACTCTCACGTTTGGGAGACTTCAAAGACTCACTAATGGAGATCGCAAACCACAAAGCCACCGGGCACGAGCAACCACCACGCACTATAGGACAAAGAACCGCCCCACCTACGAGTTTCGCCTCTTCAACAGGATCAACCAAACCACAACAACAAAAAAAAAAAAAAAAAAAAGAAAACAACTACCAAAACTATCTAAAAACAAAAAGAGAGACTAGAACTGAAAAAAGAAATGACAAAACAAAAATATAGAAGCCCACTATAAAGGCAGACCCCTCCTCTCCTACAACAACGCCGTCCACCCCCATCACCGACCCCGACGAACACCACACGATCGCAATGTGACCACATCCCAAAACAAGGACACACCACCATAGATTTGAAACTCGATCCTCCAAAGCTCCACCATCACCAACATCCATGGAGATAGGAAAAATCGAAGATTTGGGGGGGAAAGATACACCCCAAGTCGATCCGGACAACAAAAGCATGGCATGGGGGAGGGGCCGATGGTGGGGGCTGGAGGGGATGGTGAACAGTGGTAGAGAGAGGGAGAGCAACAATCTATTTTTTTTTTTAGGTTTCGAGAGGTTTCGGTTTTAGAGAGAGAAAATTTTAGTCCCCAATATACAATGTGTGAGGTTTGAAACTAGCGCCATATTAATTTATTGATGAATAAGTTGTTTTTTAACAAATAACTGTTTTTTGAACCTAGAAGTTGGAAAGCACTTTTTAATAGCATTTGCAAACACTCCCTACGAGTTTACCAAACTTTTCAATCATTAAACTTTTTTTTACAAAATCACATCTACCTACTTTTTCAAAATACACATCATTGTGCATGTATTTTTCCATAAATTTCACTTATCAACGTCGCTCACGTATTTCTAATTACCATTCATATATAATTATTATTTTATTTTTTTATATCACAATAACAACTTTCATCGTTACATTTTCTTTCATATCCTAACACACTCTACAAATTAATTGTTTTTCTTCCAAAAAAAATCCAATCACTATTCTCTAGCACAAAAAAAAAAAATTCAAAATGAAAGGAAATCCAGTGTGACAACATGACAACAAAGCCTTGATTAAGTGCACTAATGACGTTAAATGGCACCATCTATCCAACAATCATGGATGTGTCTAATTGCTCCCAATCCATCCAAGAATTTCACATAAATAAACTCAGCCATGTTTAATTCTTACTCTAGTTATAATAAAAACATGCAAGAAATTTACTACACTATAATAACAATGTGAGAAAAACTGAAAGGAAAGACCACAACAAACAAGGACTAAGTTCTGTTACAAGTCAATCCAAAATCCTTGCAAACTGAAAATGAATGTGATGGCGACCGAGCCACTAATCATAAAGATATGGATTAATTACAAAAAGGACCCCTGAAATTTGGGGTAATTGTAAAAGATCAAAATTAAGTTTCAAATTTACAAAAGTACCACTAGGATTGAGGCATTGCAGTAAAACTAATGAAAATTTGTGTAATGTGGATAATGCCCTGACGAAATTCTGAAGAAATAATGCCCCTGGCGGAATTCTGAAGAAAAACATTGAAGAAATAAAAGAAGTGGACAGATAAAATTACCTCATCTTTTTGAATCATTTTCTATAGTTGATAGAAAACCAAAGGGATAGAAATTGTATCTTCTTCGTAATCCAAGGAAGGTATTTGTATTTTGTAGGTTTCTGGTTTTTTTAATGTTATATAATTTGTGAAAATTCGAAACAATTTTAAAGTAATTCTTGTGTCTCTTTATCTATTTTCAAACTTTAATTTTCTTATTTACTGATTATAGATATACTTAAGATAGTTGGTGATAGATAACTCATGGAATATTGTGGTATATCAATAAATGTTTTATGCAACTCATATATATGGAATGGTTTTTTTTTTTTTCGTCTTTTGTAATCTTCTGTATATAGTCAAATGATATTTTTTCCTCCTTATAATCTGTGAACAAGATAATTGGGTTTTTAGGTTAATTTTTTAGTGACGTCGCCAAATTATGTTAGGTCAACTGAGGATTGGGTAATATATTAGACAGAATCAACCCCATGGTACTTTCTGTAATTTTGAAACTTATTTGGGTTTTTCTGTAATTACTTCTTACTACTTACCCAAACTTCGGGGTACTTTTTGTAATTATCCATGAAAATATACCTGGCCTTTGCAACTTCAGCCAAGACAAAAGTTTCAAACATAGTAAATTGAACTGACAAGGACATACACTAAATTGCAATTAAATGATATACTTCCATTCATTGCTGTCAAAAAATTGCCAAAGGCTACACAATTTGATGACTATCAAGACCAAAAAAATAAAAACACAACTGCAGAAAATTAGCAACAGCAAACCAAGTCTTCAAACCCAAAAGAAAGTAGCAAACGACACGCTCTCAAACAAATTAATTTACCTCAGCTATTCTACGATATACTCTACACGACCTGAGTATAATATACGGTGAAGTCATTTCTTCTCGTCACTGTCGTAGTATTCTTCGTCATCATAATATTCTTCGTCATCGTAGTAGTAATTATCATCATCATTGTCATAATCAACATCATCATTGTCACTACTACTCTCATGGTGTTGTCCTCTTAAACTCTCTTGAATTCGATCTCTAATGGCCGTCCCCTGAGAAAAAACAGAAGTTCAGAAAATAAAATTAGCACAAAAGCTTAATGTATAATTCAGAAGTTCTAAGGCCGTCAGACTGTGCTCACCATTTTATGGCAACCTTCCTCGAACATTTCAAGAAATCCAGCAACCCATCGATCTGCATTTTCAACCCACAAATTGGGATGCACGCCAGCTGTTTTTGCAACAGTTTGTATCTGAAAGATAAAGATTTAAAATGAATACTTACGACACATAATAGATCAACAATAAGCAATGTATAATTAGATTAATATAGGGATAATTACAAAAATCTACCCCCCAAAATTCAGCCTAATTACAAAAAACTCCAGTCATCTTTCAAAAATTACGAATACCCCCTTGATGTTAGTTTGTAATTATAAAAGATAACTGGGTCTTTTTTTGCAATTAGACTAAACCTCAGGGGTAGTATTTGTAAGTAACCCTTAATAATAAGTAGATCGGCGATAAAAGGGATTAGAAGTCAGACAACAATCATAGCCATTAAACCATGCAGAATTTAATCACTGAGTCATGTGGACTTTGGCCGCCAACATCATAAAATTATAGCATGATGCATCATTCTCTATTTCTGTATTTAGGTATCAAAAAATCACACACACACACACACACACACATACACACACACTCAAAAGCACACATAAAACAAAACAAAATACTCTCAAACCAAGAACCCACTTAGACCAAGAAAAGTTACAGAGACGCTTTCTACCATGAGCTTCACTAAGGTAGCATCAGTCCCAAAGACGGAACTGATCTAATTACTTGACAGTCTATACATTCCATTCAGAAGGAAAACAAAAACAATTACATTTACCATCTAAAATCACCATGACTCCTCAAGGAACCGATCCTTTTCTGACCCTCCCAAAAGCTATAAAAAACATTGTCTGGGACCTAGACAATATATTCTCGAAACAGGTGCTACTTAATAACCAATTCTAGGAGGTGGATAGTGCCTGCTGCTACTAGAGTGTTAGGGTGAAGATAGATGAGCTACTTACGTAGAGTCCTCATCTAGCTTTTTAAATAATCTTTCTGCACTTTTTGAGTTTTCTTTCTCCCATTTTCTATTTTGATTTCTTTTTCTGTTTAGAGTTAAGTTACACCTGTCAGGGGTAATGATGTAAATGTGCTTAAAGCCATTTTTCTACCAAACTTTAGTTTTTCAATTGACATAATGCAATGAAACTAGATGGAAAAACAAATAAGCCAACATTTTCATCACAAGAAACTTGACCTTCTCCCCCACTTTTTCTTGATGCTCCTTGACTTTCTCTTGAAACTTCTTCAGTCTCATATTCACCCTTAATCGCTTTTCCTGCCCACGTAAAACAAAATCGAAAAAGGAGCCTCACTGAAAACAAACACCGTATTTAATACAAGTCGGTAAATGAACTGAAGTACATCATCAATTGAAGATAGAGCAAAACAAGAACAATTGAAATATCATGCCTTAACGTAGCTAAGGTTAAGCTCCTTTCTTGTATATCCACGATCCAAATTGCGCATCACATATTGGTTGTAATCCTTTACTATCCTCATAATGATGTCTGATGTTGAAATTCCATCAGTCCTTTTAGTCTCCGCAAATCTTCCCGCAGCTTTCACCTACATTAAGAAAAACAACCCATGATCATTAGGTGTAACCACAATGCACCAGAGACGCCACCTACTGGCATTCAAAGAAACTTTAGAAGTACATTCATCAAAATAATCAGAAGTATAAGATAGAATCCAATGCTTACAAATTCATAAACATCGTTTCCAGCTCCACTTGCATCCGCATAACTGTAAAACAAGGTTACATCCCCCTACGGGTGTAAATGCACAGTTACTGGAAGTTTAAATGCACAATAAACTGAACCTATTTAAGCAGTTTGTAAAGCACCAGAACAAGGCCACACATTGTCCGTCAAGACCGCTCAATTTGGCTTCATGTATAGATTACTGAATTAATTGAATCCATTGGAATAATAAATGCAGAAAATTGTTGTTCTAAATTACTTTAATCACATTCCATTTAATGCAGATGTTTAATACAATGTGCCTACATCTATTATCGCAGCTTTGGGTGACCAAATTGGAGAGGGGAAGACTAAAGAGAAAATATAAGACATGCTGCATGTTTATTTTATTCAAAACCAGGTGTAACTCAATTGTCAAGATTAAGATATCCATGGAAGCTATTATGTCAAAATAATAGGGGAGACCATATATAGCTTTGGCTTTCTTTGATTAATTTGATAAAGAAATGCATCTGGTGCCAAAATATTGCAGATTTTTAGAATAGCAGATAAGACTAGTCAAAGCCAAATTAAAAAGCAATTTCCATCAGGCAGTTGATCAAGGCACCGATCACAGAACCTGTGCATTAAAGAACACCGATCACAGAACCTGTGTAAAGAACACCTGATATCTAGAAAAAGCTAGAGAAACAGTAAAAATGAAAGTTTTTAAGGATGTCTGCAAAAAACTACTAGAGAAGTGCTGAAAAAGGTCATAATAAAACAACAACAAACTAAGTCTTTTTCCCACTATGTGGGGTCAGCTATATGGATCGTATCACACCAACGTTTACGGTCAAAGACCATATTTTCACTTATTTCTAGATATAAGATGTCTTTTTAAATAGTTTTTTCCAATTCTTTTAGGCCTCCCCTTCCTTTTTTAATTTGAGTGAGTGATTCCATACTTTTTATACATCGCCCTGGTATCTAAAGATCTCCTATGTACATGTCTAAACCATCTCAAGTATGTTTCTCTAATTTTCTCATATATTGGTGCTATGGACATTTTTACTAATATATTCATTTCTTATTTTATCTAATATAGTGTGTCAAGACATCCATTTAACATTCTCATTTTCGCTATCCTTATTTTCCGTATGTATTTATAGCCGAACATTCTGCCCCATAAAGCATTGCATGTCTTATGCCCGTTTTACAATATTTTTCTTTCAATTTTAATGGTATTTTACGGTCACAAAGTATAGAATATGCACTCCTCCTTTTATTCCAACCGCTTGGATGTTTGATAAATAAACTAAGAAAATACGGACCAAGTAGTTATTGATGCTAATACTCAACTATATAATTATATATAACAAAAGATTCATATACATAAAGTAAGTCTAGTTGTAGTATTATAAAGTTAATGGCATTAATTGAAGTAATAAAATCTACTCATCCAAAAAAATGGCACAAGTTGGATGAAATACGAGAGATGACGATGGGTCTAGATAACCCTTATCCACCCCATCGGAATAGGGTTTTAACAGTGTAAACCGGATTAGGTAGGCCTGCCTTTTTTAATTTCTAGACCCGACCCATTGAGTGTTTTATTATTTAAAATTATTATATATATTTTATGGTATTTTAATTAGAAAAGTATTTTTAGTAAGTTTAAATAGTAACTTTTAGAAAAACACAACTTTTAATATTTTTATTTTAAAAAACGGGTCTAGCAGGTCTACCTACCAGGTCTGGGTTTACGTCTGGGTCTAAATCATTAAAAACTTTTGCAAGTTGGGGTCTTGAGTCCAGGTCGCCATCCCTAGTACCAACTTGATTCTAGATAGATTTTTCTCAGCTAATTCAGGAGAGAATGGAGAGTAGAGAAAGCAGCTCAAAGTGCTTAAATGTAGCAAAAAGGTCATAAGTATTTAAGAGGAACTCCACAAACAACCCCTAGTGTTTTGCAGTAGAGCACTTTAAAAGATTAGCTTACAAACCCAACTCTGCATTGCAACCCATCTACATTTCATATTGGAATTCAGAAGGCATTATCCTTTCTAAATCAAAGCATTAGTGTCACTCACAAATAAAGGAGATAAAGCATAGGACTCTCTTTCATGTTTCATCACCTTCAAACAACCTTATCCAAATTTCTATTGTGAAAGGAATGTTTCTAAAAGAAAACTCTTACGGAAGAGAATCATGAGCCACAAAATCAATTTTGTGCTTGTCAAGGAACTCTTGATCTACTACCCAAGGGGCATCAGGAATAACCTCATCAACCCACCTGCCAAAGAAAGAAGCTACATGTTAAATTATTTCATCATCCCATGTAATCAGTAAGGGACAGAGTAAGTCAACAGGTATTCAGAAATAGTAAACCACCTCACCGAAACAGTAACAACTATTCCCGGAACTAATCACGATTTCCACAACCCATGATAGCTAACATGCAGAATGAAATAATTACAACATAGATCATAATCATTAATTTAATCACACAGAAAACGTAATGAAAATCCTCACGTAATAAACATGCATAGAAATCCATCACCACTTCATGCACGCACGTAACACCCCCTTCGTGGGATGTTATTTTCATCAAAATTTATTAGCTATATAAATCATTAGAAAGTCATCTGATAAAACATTTAAGTTAATATGAAAGGTAATACAATTTGTTTTTCAATAATAAACTAAAATGAGTTCTAATATCAAAACTCCATAATCTTTGAGAAAAAGTCATCATAAAATTCTTGTCAGAGAAAAATTTATGCAAATGAAAGCTGAAATACTTCTTTTAATTATAAACTCAATAAAACTAAAATACTAGCGACTAATTTTCGAGATTCCGCCGCCATATCACCCTGCAAAGCCCTGCCATCCTCCATACTGCAACGCATCAATAATATAATAGCTAAACTCCATAAAGTACAATTTTATAAACATCATTAAACAAAGCGTCTACAAATGCATACAAAAACAGCAAAACAATTGCAAGAGGAGAAACACACTTGCAATGACGAAGGGATTCACAACGCTCTGCATCATTCATAACAGTCTTTCCCTTGTACTTATGCGTAGTCTCATCATTGCAGCATCCGACCAGCAAATACGTATTTGGGAACCTAAATAGATTTAAGGCACCATATATAAGAGTATCAGTGCCAAAGTAACCACTGATTAACACAGAAAGAAAAATGGATTTCATAAATAAATGGCACCAGAATGGTAAAGAAAGCACTTAACCTAAGAAAATTGAGAAACACGGTTCACATATTAACATTAATTTCATAAATAACATTTAAAACAAGTAACGCAAAAGACTAAAATGGAACAAAAACTGAAACACGATCTTCAGAGGCCCTTTAAAAATAAAAAAATACAACACACATGGACATAAAATAAGCACCTCGTGAACGAGCAAGAGTAACAGAATTCCAGAAAAAACAGCAAACCCATTAAAATTCAGCAAAATTCCAAGCTTCCAAAACAAATAGAAACTCAAAAACGAAAGTAAATTGCACAAAAAAAAAAAAAAATGAGACATGATCCTCATTAAAAAGCAGGAATAACACCACCACTACATAAAATCAAAGCAGAACTAACAACATAATTTTAAAACTCGTACGCGAATTATCCAACACAGAAAAAGATCATGAATAGAGAACATACAGCCTCTTGGCTTGTTCGAGGGAGCGAGCGTGGCCGAAATGGAAGAGATCGTAGATCCCATCAGCGTAGACACGAATGGGGCGGTCCGAAGGGGAAGGAGAGACGGCAGAGGTGCTAACGACGTCGTTCTTCGAGTTTGCAGCGTTGCTAATGGCGCTCTCCCCCATCGCAACCGTTGCGCCTCTGTCTCTGTTTCTCGCACTAAATATATATTTATATAAACGCAATATCCCCGCCGTTACCGGCTTTATTTCTCTTCCTCTTGTTTATTATATATTAGACAATCTATCGGGATGTATATATATAACTAAGTTTGGGAAATATATTCCTTTTTTAATTTGTAAAAATGAAATTTTGAACAATAATAATAATTTAAAAATAAATCTAGATTATAAATAATTTTAAAAATATTTTTTTACTGTTAATAAGAAATTTATATTTTTATTATGTATTAATAAGAAAATAATTACTCGTCATTGATTCCATTAATAATAACCATTATCACTAATTTTGTCTCAGTTTGAATATTGTTATTCCCTTTTGAGTTTGGATGCATGTCTTATTTAATTGGTTTGAGAGTTTTAGAAGTGATTAATATTATAAAAATATTAATATGTTTATTATATGATCCTAAAAATAGTTAGCAGTTTCATATCATTATATAAAATGTAAAGGTATTTTATTTTTTTATCCCATTGTAAAAAAAAAAGGTAGTCTTGTAACTATAAGGACCTAACAAATATGGTTATGTATGATTTGGTTTTGGCAAAATAATCATGTAACTAAAACAATATTTGCGAATAAGGACAATTTCCGTCAAAATTGAAAAAGTAGTCTGAATAATGGTGACAATGATCAATTAAGTTCTAATGGATGGACCTTTTTTTTTTGTAGAAGAATACAAAATTTCATTAAAATTGTTGAAAATAAACAGTGCTTAATGACAACGACGTGCCAGTCAAAACAATCAAATCAGATAAATAAAATTATTAGATCAATCTACCGAATTTACAAATGTAAAACTAGCGTATATAAATGTCAGTATAAACAAAAAGTTATAATTGCTCGTATCAATAAATTTAATCTCAGATTGAGCATAAATTTCCAAAAAAAAAAAAAAAAAAAAAAGACCATCAAAACATATTGGATCTTGACAACAACACAACAACGGGATATTCTGAACGGACACCATATGGGAACAGGACAACACTTGTTAAAAAATCCACTTATTAAGTGATACAAATACTTGTGGATGAGACTTAAAACTCCAATAAAATGAGACAAAAAAAAAAAAAAAAAGAAACTAAACAATAATAACAAATAAAATATAGTTCCCCCAACCTTCCATGTAGGGAGATGAGAAAATAAGAGAAGTAAGACGACTAGAGTTAAACAAGATAGAATTTTGGGGCTTAACAATTGGTGAATTTGTCACAAGGAGGACGACCACTATTTCAAATCGAGCGAAAGTTGTCCTCAAAAGTTGTCCTCAATTCCATCAAAAAAATTGCTCAATTCATAAGTTCTTTCGCCATTACATGATTTGTTTGCTAAAATCAAATCGCATATGGACATTTTTTATAGATCATGTAGTTACGGGAACAATTTTGCATTTTTACTCTCAAAAACAGCAAAATAAACAAACTTGGTTTTAATTTTACTATGATGCGAGTCAATTGATGAATTCATCGAGGTGGTAATGTGGTTTTTTTTCGAACGATAGAATTTCATTGATACGAAAATACTCATAGTGAGGGATTACAACTACACGTAGCCGACAGGCTAAAAAACCAATTGGCTAACACAAGAGCCAATTGGGGAATTGGTCAACCTAATTCAAATTCGGATTTCCATCAAATGCAAGTCTAATAATATTCCTATTACACTTGAGATCTTGCACATCAAACACAACATGCTCAAAGAGAAAACATAAAAGGTAGATGTCTTCGACTATTTTTGCACCTTCACCATCAAATGCATGACGATTATTGAGGTTGCAAACAATATCCTTGTCATCTACCATTATATTTAAACTAATCACATCAAAGTTCGAGGCCGCACAAAGAGCAAGATGAATTCCAATTAGGGTAGCTTCCACAGGATTTGGAATAAAATCCCTAGAAGATGCCCAAGCCTTCATCAAGTTTCCTTGCAAATCACCAAACCAGCCCCCGAAAGTCGACCCCTGATCAAGCAAGTTCACAGCATTGATCACCAAGAAATGATGTCCCACTGTATAATTGCTCATATCGCCTTCAACCGCTTCAAATGCGTGGGATCCTTAGGTTGTTAATCCCAATAGAATTGCGACCCTCCGATTGATTGAATTCCCGCCACTCAAACACAACAAATTTAATAATATATCTTTCATTCCAAGCACTCCTTTCAAACACCCAAAAATTCCTCGACTTCCAAATCCACCAAATAATATAGGCCAAAAGATGTAGTCATGTCATGAAAGAGAGGCATCATGTTATTAGAACAACAACTTTCCCACTAATTCACCACCTTCAAAGTAGGATGATTAGTAATATTCCACTAACAGAGCTAACTTCCATATGATTTCTCGTGACGTTTGACTTTGGAAGAACAAATGCTCCACATCTCATCAAAGATCACTCAAGGTTGCGTAAATCGCCAGGCGCTAGTCGGGCGCGATCGGGCGCCTAGCGTCAGGGCACCTAGAAACACCAAGTTTTTCTCCTTTTTTTCATTTTTTGTATTTTGGCCGATTTTTGCTATTTTTTGGCCGATTTATTCCGACTAGACCGCCTAAGCCAATTTTTCCCGATTTTTTGCCGCCAGCGCCGCCTAGTCCAATTTTTGCTTGGTCCGATTTTTTTACCAGGCCTAGGGGCGCTAGCGCTAGTCGACGCTCAGCGGCCGCCAGGCCGATTTTTATAACACCGACATCACCACACATAGGGCATATAGGATCCATGTCAATACCCTCTTGACCAACAAAAAACAAGAGGCAACCAATTATGCAATGTTTTCCACAAAAAGTGCTTAAGTTTATTTTTAAAGTTAAGCTTCCAAAGAACTTTTCCTAGCCAAGACAAAGAGTTGAGGATCCATAACTCGATCCAGGCCAATCCTTATCATTTTTTCTAGCTTGCGCAAAAGAATCGCCATATGCAGATTTAACAAAGAATTGCCCCTTGCTATCCCGATGCCAAATCCACTTGTCATTGCTCCCATCCTCGATTAATAGGAACTCGCAAAATATTTTTAACATCTTCCACACAAAACAATCGCCAAGAGTCTCAATGTTCCAATTTTTACCATTGTCGGTCATAAGGTCTCTAGCCCACAATATCTCACAATTAGCAAGTTTGATATTAATCATAAATGTAGGGGTTTAAAGAAGCCGAGGGATTCCCAGATTCGACAAAGATTGCCATTTCCCACCGCAACCTAAGACCCATCTTCAAAGCTTTTTTAGATTTTAACCACTTTTCCAAACCCAAAATCACCACTCCTAGGACACAACCCAACAGACCCCCCTTATTGAAATACTTAGCTCTAAACACCTTGCTAATGAGAAGATTAGGTTGAGAGATTAATCTCCACAATTATTTAGTGAGTAAAGTTTCATTGAAAAGACCAAGGTGTTGAAAACCCAATCCACCATCAGTCTTAGGTAAAGACATTTTATCCCAGGCCACCCAAAAGATTTTTTTCCCACCATTTTTAGAAGAGCCTCACCAAAACTTTGATAAAATTTTGCGATTTCTTTGCAACTATGGACGAGAAGTTTGAAACAAGAGATAACATAGTTAGGCATGGCATTAATAACAACTTTAAGGATAACCTCTTTACCAACACAACAAAGAAACATGTTACTCCAACTATTGATTCTTTTTTGGACACAATCAATAACAAACCGAAAGACTTCCTTCTTAGAGATCCCAATAATCATAGGTAAGCCTAGATATCCGGAATGGTGTTGTTCGGTGATTCCATTAAGAAGAACTGAGATAGCGATTTTACTCCCACCTCAACATTCCTACCGAACAAAATAGCAAATTTTTTCTAAGTTGATTTGTTGGCCAGAAGCTTTACAATATCTGTCTAAAATTGTTCTGACACTCAAAGCAAAGAAGGGAGAAGCCTCAAAAAACAAAATGGAATCATTAGGAAAGAAAATGTGATTTAACACTGGCCCTCGTCTACTAATTTGGATGCCAAGAAAAAGGCTACAGAATTGAGCCTGTTTGATGAGATTATAGAGCACTTCGAAAAGCAAGATAAAAAGATAGGGGAAAGAGGATCCCCTTGTCTTATATCTCTAGAAGGAACACAGTCGCAACCTAACCATTGACCTTAAAGGAAAATGAGGAAGAATTGATACAATTAAAGATCCAATTCACGAAAAACACAATCAAATCCCATTTTAATAAGGACAAGGTGGTAATGTGGTATGAGCCTTGGTAAAATGGTTACCTTCAGACATTTGTTTTAAATGGAGCTAATGAGTTAAATTTCCAACCCAATAACAAAGTCTTACTAACTTCTAATAAAGTAAATTATTCCTAGAAATTTAAGGATCATTATATTAATGGGAAAAATACAAAATTAGTCATGCATTTATCCTAGGGATGGCAATGGGACGGGTATCTCAATACCCGGTCCCCCTTTGTGTTGGAAATAATTTTATTTTTGTAATATTTTTATCTTGTATTTTATATTACTAATAATTTTTAATCTTATATTTTGCATTAAATACAAAATACATAAAATTATATTGTCTTATATAATTTACATATAAAATATATATTAAATATATTAAAAATAAAATAAAAAGTAAAAATTGCAAAATGGAAGGGGTAGGACGGGTACCCATGGGGCGGAGGTGATACTAGACCGCCCGCTCCACCATGGATCACGAGGCGGGCGGGGCGGGACGGGACGAATTGTCATCCCTAGATTATCCTCTTTGAACTAGTTAAGAGTCTCATACACGATATATATATAAAGGAGGGAAACCATCCAGGGGTATAATGGGAATCAAATTATTAGACCAAAATAACTGCCAACTAATTTTAAGGGAAGAAATCTATTTTTTGATCCATCTCCTAAACTCACGCGATCACCACCTCCTTCTCCCCCTTCGGCCATAAACCTACAAATATAGAGAACCAATTCAACATTGGTACAAATCTTTATTTCTACCAAAGAAAAGTATCAGAAATTGAATATCCATCAAACAACACGATAGGTGGAATCGTCATATATTTCAACAATGATTATACATAATTACAATGCATATATTGTATACTTAGAGTAATTATTCAGTATAAATTGTTCTCAGATAACAATAATCAAATATTTTAGTGATATGCTTATTTAGTATACAGATATTACATATATAGTTTTGTTAATATGTATACGTAGAACAAAATATTGGAAATTATGAAAAATATTAGGCAATGGTCCTTGTAATTTATACCCTGCATACTATATATTGACGTTCTGCATGTATAATGTTCCATACTTGTATATTTAGTATGTAAAAAGTGTATTACATTGAGAGGCGCTTGTAAAAAGAGTATGTACATATGGATATATGTATACTAAATACACATGATATGATACTAAACTATGCATAATTTATGATTAAATATACAGAATTACAAGACTAAATATACATAATACATAACTAAAATAAACATGACATATAACAGACTACAATACATTATAATAAAAGGTGATATGTGTTGGTGCAAGTGGCTACGATAATCTAGAGGGAGGTAAATAGATTATCCGAATTTTTGGATTTATGCCCTTTTTTCGAATATGTAGATGATGACCAAAATAAAAGTGCGGAAATATAAACAACACACGATAATTAATAGAACTTCAAGCCACCTAGGGCCTAATCTTCTACCACCCGGTATGTCTAGAATGGATTTCGAAAAAGGAAAAAGTTTATTAATAGATACCAAACTATTACAACTTTTACCTTGACGAGCACCAAACTCTTATTACAACAACACCTATGAAGATCACCATAATTTTCCAACTCGAAGAGCACCAAACTGCTTCTTCACCTCGAAGAACACCAAACTCTTCCAACTCGAAGAGCACCAAACTCTTCAATACTTAGAAGAGCACCAAACTCTTCAACACGAAAAGCACCAAGTTTTTCAATCAAATCAACCAAACGTGTTCTTGCCAAAAGAACACTAACAATGATTTTTATTTTGTATGATGTTATAACTTATAAGTACAATCAAGATTACACTTTAAATAAAATATTACAACTCAAAAGTGCAAGTGTAATCAAGAAGGAAAGCGTCATAATCAATATGTGCAAGTGTAAAGCTTAGCTAAATACAACAAGTATGTTGAAAGTGAAGAACAAAGAATTTCTTTGATATTTGCCCATTGTGTGTATTGTATAATCTTATTGTGTTGCTTCAAGCCTTCAATTATTTATAGGAGAGCTCTTGGATTTGAATCCCAAAGAATAGCTCCTCCTGGAGATTGAAATAAAAAAAAAAAAAAATTGCACATTAAATGGAGAATATAGTCGTTAGAAATCAATCCGCAATTTCATGAAAAGTTATTTGTTGTACAAACGGATAGTTTGTTGATAAACCTTAGGTCGACCGATTGACCTCTAATATGAAAAATCGAATTAAAAATGAAATCCGCTTGAAAAACCAAGAGGTGGGTCGGGTCGAGGAGGGTTGGACAGGTCCACCTTGAGTTCAACCGGTCACCATCTATGTGGACCCGTCACCCTTCACTAAAATGAGAGACAGAGAGAAATGTTACAATTTTAAAGATCGGATATATCGGTCGACCGATTGGCGACATAGGTCGTCCTCTAGGTCAATTGGTTGCCCCGCCCATTTTCAAAGAAATTAAACAGGTTGTTCTCTGTTTTGCACAACTTTTAGGTATGGGTTGCTCTCAGGGCGACCGTTTGACTTCAAAAAAAGAGTAATTGTCCGATTTTTGTCAAAAATAAAGCTCAAGAAGTACTTCAAACTCTTAGTAAAAAACATTGAAAATATTTTGAAGTATTAGGACAACATTTGGGGACATTGTTTTAGTATAAAACTCAATTATATGAAATCATCAAAATTAGGATAAAAACATTTATCTAACAATATGTACAATATTTATACATTAAATACATAATTACAAGACTAAAAATATACATAACATGTAACTAAAAATAAACATGACATATAACAGACTACAATATATTATAATAAAAGGTAAGATGTACATCATTTAAACATTAAATATACAGAATTACAAGAGTAAATATGAATAATATATAACTAAAATAAACATGACATATAACAGTGAAAAAACACAACAAACATAAACAGGACTCGTACACCTAAGGCACCGGACGACGAAGCTCCATGACCTTTTATTTCTTTCTCCTTCCCAACCCCCACCAAATTTGTACGCGACTCCAACACTACTTCTCCATCGAACGGTGGCTCAATTAACTGACCCCATAATCACGGTAGGTGGATATGGTATAATTTTGTTACCAAATCATAATCGATAGAATTACAATCTTAGCCCCGATATATTAGATGAAAAATACCTTAATGCCCCTAAAAGTGGCATGTGCTTGAAAATTACCTCTCATATCCAATTATAATTTAATTAAAAAAATATCACATCAACTATCATTATTATTCTTTTATGTGAAAATACACTATTCACATACTCGCTTTTATACATTTCTAATCATCGATCAATACATTGAAATTCAATCACTAATTTACTAAATATAATCGCATTAACTTCGTTGTTCCATTTTCATCTCGTATTCAATCTAATTCTCAATGTTTTTTAACGAAACGTAGCACTCATTCTCAAATTTGAATCTTATGTTTTGTAAATAATTTGTTCAGAAATTGCACTCTTGGGGTCAAACACTTTTAGTCCCACGATTTTTTTTTTATCCCAATTGATTATTTTAGCATATGATTCAAAAGTTGTATTTTTAGTCCCAAAACTAACGAAAAACTTAACTAATCGTTAACTATATTCTCACGGACCAATAGCGCATTTATCCAAAAAAAAAAAAAAAAACAAAAATTCTGAAAATTTGTCTAACTTTTGAAAATTATCAATATAATTGAACATTATTTGTAAATATTAAAAAATATTTTAAAATCTAATATTAAAATATAAAAATATAGTAATTTGTTTAAAAAAAAAAAATTGAATTTATTTTAAAATCCAAAAATTACAAAAGCATATGAAAGTTGCTAAATATATATATATATATATAAACGGTTTTAACTTTTAAAAATTTGGAAATTTATTAAAAATAATTTATAATTCAAAAAAACTCACAATTATTTTCAAAAATTTATTTTAAAAATTAAATGATGTTTTAAAAATTGGAAATTTTATTTAAAAACTAAAAATTGTCTTAAAAATCTGACAGCTTACTTCGTGTATTAAAGTGAATTCAATATAAAATTAAAAATCAGGAAAATTGTTTAAAATATGGAAAATTATCTACAAATCTGAAAAAATGGATTAAATTTTTTAAACCATTGAAGACTTTTGAAAAATTTTACCAAAAAATCTGATTTTCTTATAAAATCCCAAAAGAGTAAAAAGATAGAATTTTTTTACAAAACTATAATTATTAAAAAAATCTAAAAATGAACGAAAATATTGAATTTGTTTTAAAAAATCCGAAATTTGCTTAAAGTCTTAAAATTATTTCAAAATCGGGATATTATAATCTAAATATTTTTAGAAATTTCCAGAATTTTCCAGAACATTTTTAAAATTTTAAAAAGAGTTTTGGGTTTTTTTAATTTTGGTTAAAATACTTTTAAATATTTTACATAAATGTCAGTTGTATTAAGAAAATGATTTATAGTTTTTAAATATTTTATTTTTATTTAAAATAATTTTTATTTTCATAGTATTTTTAGTTTCTTAAAGAAATTGTCTGATTTTATATTTTTTAATTTTTAGGTTTTTGAATAATTTTGGTTTTTTATAAGTTTTTTCAATAAATTGTAAATAATTTTAAACTTTATTGAAACAAATTTAATTTTCATAATTATTAAACATTTTTTCAGATTTTTCAAATAATGTTTTTTCTTTTATTGGATTATTTTTTGAATAAATGCATTTTTGGTCCCATAAGAATAGATTTAACTACGCCTAAGTTTTTCGTTATTTTTGGGACTAAAAGACAACTTTTGAATCATATAAGACTAAATAAGTTAAAATAAATTTATTGGGACCATAAAAGCAAACATGAGACTAATAGTATTAAACCACTTTTCTTATGGAACAAAAAGTGTAATTTCCCTACTATTATCTCAAAAATAGAAATGAGTAAAACGAAAAGTCAAACAATTACATCTTAAATCGCCTTGGTGGCCAACATTATTCAACCGACTTTGAAATGGGGGTCAACAGTCAAGCTGGTGAATACTGTCATTTCATCATGAGTCCTTATCACTTTGAATAGATTTTCATCAAATGGTAATAATCGCAACCTTCATTGATTAATTGAATTGACCGAAATTTTCCCATGGTTTTCCAAGGGTAAAAAGAAGTAAAATCAAGAATACCAAAAGCAAAATCTAGTCTAGATTAATAAACATAAATCAATCCATATCATATAGATCATTTGAGACATGGACTACAATAAGTGATGGCCATGTATCATGTTAAATTTTTGGATCGAAATTAGGAAAATTCCGACTCTTAATCGTACATATAACTATTTTTTTCTATTTAATTAATACCTAGATTTATAGTACATACAATACATAATACAAATTAGGAAGCCAAACTACTATTACCAATATAAAAAACTAACATTATTATTAAAAGAAAAGGGTGAATGTTGCCAAATTAACTAGCTAACAAAGGTTGTAAAGTGTGAAAAATAAGATAGAATTTACAACCCACAAAAGAAAAGTCAGCAACAAGCTTCTTTACTTGATTAAAGCATGTAGTTATCATAACTCATCATATTTTCGTTGGTTGAAGAAGACCCTGGCGGCGCGTGGGATGAGACATTGCCACCTCCGCCTCCAACACCGCCATGCATATTATTTATCATGAACGTGTGTTGTTGTTGTTGCTGCATGTGGTTTGGATATTGCACATGAAATCCACTTGCCGGAGACATAAACATGGTGGTGCTAGGGTTATATCGCGTAAAACCGAATGTACCGATGGTGTCGGAGAGCTGAGATCTGGCGGGGGTGGTGGAGGGGCCACCTCCAGTGAATTGTTGCACCATGGCCCGGAAATTGGTGGTGTCGGTGTTGAGTAAGGTGGTTGGGGTTCGTCGGGAAGCCCTCGACCGTCTTCGGATGGGCTTCGCTATGCGGCCTTGATCGGGCGTCAAGTTATTATTTCTTGAAGTGACGGTGGTGGTCGTGGTCGTGGCCGTGGTCGTGGCCGTGGTCGTTGGTAGAGGAACATCAATTTGACCGATATCGGTAAAGTTAGTTTGATACAGTTGCGTCCAATCACTAGGATTTGACATGGGTTCGCTAATGCCCATAGAGAGATTAAGCTCTCTGGTGTTTCCCTGTTTGGTAAATGGCCGTTAACTATGGAGAAAGTGAAAGAATAGAATTGTGTGATTGAGTTGAAATACTAATAGAGACACAGAGTGGATGATTAATAGTCTTGGTCAACTTTTCTTTTCTTTTCCTTTTTTTTTTCTTAATTTTCTTTTTTGAATTTTTTGTTCAACTTTTTTTTTTAATTTTTAAGTCTTGTGAAATGTTTGATGATGTATATAACAACATTGTATTAATTAGGTGACTATAAAAAGCTGATGAGATTCTCTTTTCCAAAATTGTGTTTTATCTTATATTCCACTATACGGATGATTGTCACGTGTATAACACTTACCATAGTAAACTCCTATAATTTATGTTTGATTTAATCATAAAAAATAATATGGCAAATGTTATCCACGTGGCAACCATTTGTGCGATAGAATATGGGGTGAAACGCGATTTTGAAATAGGGATCTCGTTCGTGTAAAAGAATAACTGGTTTTGTAGATGCTAAACCAGGAGGAGTATACTTAGCAACCACATGACATGTTTATTGTTTAATTACTCAAACTTAACAAATTATGAAAGAAGTTCATGCTCATGCCTTTTATTCATTTAAGGTTAAAATTCATTGTATCCGTTGTACTATTTTTTTTTCTTTTTTGAACAAATATCCCTTGTACTATTGATAGAGTTGTCAAAATGAGTTGACAGGATGGGGCAGCCCGCCATTATGGCAGGCCGGAAATATACTAGCCCAACCCAACCCATCGCGTGCTATGCCGGCCGGCCCATCCGGAAAAAAAAATTGCATATTATTAATTTAATGAGTAAAAAAAATTAATGGATAACAAATAAATATTTAAAAAATATTAAATACACTTTTATAAGAGATAAAAATATAAAATATCAATTATACCATTTTTTTTCTTCTACTTCTTATTTCTTCTTCTCATTTTTTCTTTTTTAATTTCTGGTTGGCTAGCCCGCCAGCTTGCTCCGCCAAGCCTACGGCCACGGTGGGCTAGCCCGTTTAGGCCCATCTCTTGGCGAGCCTCTAAGCACCTAACCCATCCTCCTACATTAGACGGGGCGGGACGGGGCGGGTGGGCCAGCCTGACGGGCACGAGTGTAGCGCATTTTAACGGCTCTAACTATTGATATTGCATCAAATACCTCTCTTTATTATTAAAACCGTCAATTATCCCCAAACCAATAAAAAAAGCTATTGCTGGATAAAAATACCATTCAACTATATATAATCTTAAATTATATGTTTTACCCTCTCTATAATTAAATTTCAACTAATTTGGTCTTACATTACCTAACTCTAGTTTTAATAAATAAATAAGTCTATAATTGGATCTAAAATAAATACAATAGCAAAATATAGTTTCAATAGCTAGCTATTAAATATTTCTATTATATAAGATGTATATGTTGTTGGTCAACTTATTACGCAAATCTAAACACTTATTTGTGAAAGAAAAATAAGTATTATAAAATATAGAATAACAAATCTTAATTTATTTTTTTTTAAAATTAAGCCCCTATCATTGCAGAGACTCGAACCCGAGCCCCTTCACTAAAGAGTAATACTCACTACACGGCAAAGAATAAGTCTTAATATTCTCTCATATATCAATAATTTTAATTTAACACTAACTTTTCAAAGAAATAAATCTTAATTAGATTTACAATAAATAAATAGATAAAGATAATATTTATTAAACTTAAAAAAGTTATCTCAAAAAAATTAGATTAAGTTGTTTTAGATTATGTTTTTTCAAAGTACCAAATATCTTTCCAATTCCTCTCAAAATCCTAGCTGCTTTTGCTCCTCCATCTTCTTTTTTTTTTTTTCATCATCCTCCTATGCAATAGGAGGATGGAATAAGTAATTTGTATTGCTTTTATCTCAATAAATTTGTCCCCAATAGGTGGTTTTTTTTCTGTCGGTTAATAAGTTTGTCTCATATGAGAGATTTTAATTTGTTCAGAAGATCAAATTAGCTATTACCCGACGATACATGACATAAACGACATTATTTTTTTTAGTACGTGTTTTGTCCAGAGCCTCCATTGAGAAGTTCTGATTCTACTGATCAATTAGATCTATTTAGGTTTAAATTTTTTGTTTTAGATTTGTGTAGGTTTATGATCATGTAGGGCTTGCATCTATTTATCACTCGATGTTATAATAAATTTCTTCTGATTGATGAATGAAATTTATTTTAAGTTTTTTTTTAAAAAAAAAACACCTTTTAAACTTTTATTTTTGCATTTATCCACCGTCAAGTCCTTAATTGCAATACAATTGCATGCACAATATCTTCTCTATTTTTCATTTTCCAATATTGATTTCCCTATGCCATATAGCTAGGAAGTGTTTGCAAACACTAAAAATAAGTGATTTTCAGTTTGTTGAAGCAGTTTTTAGTGTTTGCATATATCAATTTTTGCTTCTAATTCTGCTTCATTTAATCAGAATATCTAAAAGCATATAGAGGGGTGCTTTAGATTCTGCTTCCGCTTCTAGTTTGAATTTTACAAATAAATAAGTATTTTTACTACTTTTTTCCCCAAACACTATTCTCAACTTCTCATTCTCAACTTTTAATTATATTTTCAAACACTACCAACTTCTGATTCTCAACTACTTCCACTTCTGCTATAATAAATCACTTCTTTTAAAAGCAGAAGTTTTTGGGAGTGTTTGCAAATACTAAAAATAAGTGCTTCTCAGTTTTTTGCTTAAAAAAATAGTTTTTAGTGTTTGCATATACCAATTTCTGCTTCTAATTCTACTTCATTTAATCAGAATATCTAAAAGCATGGAGATGGGTGCTTTAGATTCTGCTTCTGCATCTAGTTTGAATTTTACCAATAAATAAGTACTTTTACTATTTTTTCACCAAACACTCTCAACTTCTCATTCTCAACTTTTACTTCTATTTTCAAACACTACCAACTTCTGATTCTCAACTACTTCTACTCGCTTATAATAAATCACTTCTTCTAAAAGCGAAGTTGTTGCAAACCAATTATAAAACACGATATAATTTAACCGGTTAAAAAGTCTTTATCACAAGCCAATTATGTAGCAAATATTATTCTTTAGTAGTTGTCACACACTCAAGATATGTGCAAAAATTGGTGGAAGATTTTTCGATATAAACATTTCGATAATTAAGAAAAAGGTTGAAAATAAACTGATAATAAGTTTTTAAAGATAAATGAAGAGAGCCAAAAAGAAATTTTAGATTAACATGATATCACTACAAGAAAAAAATTAGTTTACCTACGATAAATGAGGTAATTATTAAGATAATTGTAAAGTGTGGGTAAAACCGTTGTAGATATCATTGTAAATATTTACCTACAAAATCTAAAATTGTCGTAAATACTTACAAGATTCTCGTCATTAAATTTAAAAACCGTCGGTGATCGTCATTAATTTGTCGATATAATTTGGGAAAAATAATTTTTTTATTATGTCGGTATTTTGTAGGAATCAGAAAAATTCAAAGTGACAAAATCATTTTTGTCACAAGAAATTTTTCGTAAACCGGATTTTACTTCTAGTGTATAAAACGAAAAACAAAATTAGAAATATGTGAAAAGAAATAAGAAGTGGATCAACTTTAAATGCTGATCAGCTAGAATCATTTCTACCCATCAAATTGATGAGACAAGATAATAATATAACTTAAGAAATAAACAAAGGTAAGTTGTTCGTCTATAAGCCACTCGTTCATTAAGGAGAACCTTATATACTTGCAGGATCGTCAATAAAGCGACGATTTTTTGCTTGCACTACGAACAGACAGTTAGAATAAATGTAGACTTATGCACGAAGATCAATAGTGCTTAAGTAAGAGACAAATAATTGGACTGAAACCATTGAACCAAGAAATAAATCGATAAACTTATAAATGTGACCTATTTAAATGAGATATGAGCCATATTTGACTTTTGAGCCTAAATCTAATTAGACTTGGATTAAACATTTATTGTCTTAATTATTGGGATTAATCAAGATTTTGACAAATAATATTTTATTTCTTTAACATACTATTAACTATATATTTTGCTTCAAAAAAAATTAATACTTACTTAAAAGTCCAGACTAAAATCAATTTTATTACTATTTTAGAGATAAACACGTAAGAACACATACTAATGTAATTCTGGTTCAAAATTATATACACCAACAAATAAAAACATTTAAATACTAAAAAAAAAGATTGGATTCAACCCTAATACCTAGTCTAAACAAAGACCTTTTGTGGTTTAGAATTTACTATTTAGATAGTCTTTGTAAAGCCCAAAATAACGTCAAGTGAGAGCTCACGTGGGCATGAATATATTTCGCATTTGCGGGGATTCTAGAACCAAGCATTGGTTCCACAAGATCTGGTCAAATTTAACTAGCTAGTTATATATAAAATAAATATAATATTTTTTTCTTTTTGTGATTCATCATATTGTGTATGAATTATAAAATAAATATAATTCACTTCTAATGTAAAATAGAGCCAAGTGTAGTCCAAGTCGGTATTGGCACGATGTCGTCTCTATCCACCATGTCGTGAGCAATGACCTAGCTAATTTTCCAAGTGTCGTTGTCGTCATTGTTATTTATATTTAGAGCTGGGAAAACTAGCTATCACATGTTGTAAGCCTGAAGAAGCGGGTCTATTTGGCCCATTAGACTCGAAATCTTGTGTGTTGGGTCCTGGTCGTCCCGATATTTTATGTGTAATTTCATGGTTGGACGGCTGGCGCTCCAAAATGGTGGTCCAATGGTATTGCGGTCCCGCCTAACCCAATTTCTTTTTGACCCCGACGGGCCGACACCGGTCTTATATGATCCATACCTAGAAATAAACGAAAATACGCTTATGACATCAGTAAACGATGGCGCGATATGATCCATATAGCCGACCCCACGTAGTGGGATTAAGACTTAGTTTGTTGTTGTTGTTGTTGTTGGGCTAGCACCTGCCTGGCCATGTTGGCTCTATTTATGTTTTTGTTATAAATTTGTACCTTTGTAGGGTATTATTAGTATTATTGTTGTTGTTATATTTTTAGAATTTGCCTAAATTTGTTAATTAGTTTGTAAGGGGTGTATGATTTTGAAAGTAACACGGAAAATTTCCCTTTTGGAAGATATGTATAATGCTACGATGGGACTCAGCTGTGATGGATTTGCATCCATTTATTGCCATTTATGTTTATTATGTTTTGAAAAGAATTTATGTTTTCTTATAGTTAGCATTTTCAAGAACAAAAAAATCATAAAGAAACGAGTTAGACCAAAATTATTTATAATCTATTCAATATCATGAAGAATGTTTTCTTATTCATAAATAATTAAAAAATTTCTAGATGCGAATTATTTCGTAAATAAAAGTTTAATAATGATATTGCTTTTCCGAGTAGATCATCCAAGTCAACCGAGTTGACTAGAATCCTCTTTTCGAGAGGAAGTCTTCGAACTCGCCCCTCTTCCCCGAGGGGAACTCTTCACGCCTTTCGCTCCTTGAATCGCTAACTCCTTTGATTGGAAACTTGCTTCGCACACGCCGCAAGAACGTTAAAGGACCCCGAGGGTTGTCCTAGGGAGGCTCCTCCGATGTTCAAGTCAGCACAGTGAACGAGAGAGAAATTAAGACAATAAACGAATACTGAATACGTAGGAGAATAATTAATTATGAGTTAATTACTTACAATTAATAGGAGGGACCTTTTTATACCGGGAGATGGGCCTCGTGGGCCATGTAGGAGAATTTGGCCTATGGGCACCCACGTATGAGAAAATGACCGTGGGCCAAACTGACTCCTTTGGGCTAGTTTAATTATCAAGAGCCCATTATGCAATTAATATTAAATAAACAACATATAAAATGAATTATATTTAATTAAATTATGAAATACCATTTTTGTCTTCAACATAAGTCCCCCAACTCCGGTGCTGCAGAGGGATGAAGAAGTGTGGGAGCTAATCCGATGTGTATCTGGTTTGTCATGCTCATGCCTCTTGTCTCGCTTTTGGAGGGTCTCTGACTGCTTGAAGACGCTCGAGAAGAGAGCCTCTACCAGTCTTCCGAAAGTAAATTCTTTCCTCCCCACCTCTCAACTTTGAATTTTTTTCCTTTTTAGAAGACTTACAAAATTTCTGAAAGTTGAGATGAGACTTCATGGAGAGTTGGAGTACATCGAACGAAGAGATGGATGAAAAGACCGTGGGTCGTAGAGAGCGCACCGGGACGCCTCCCCGGAGTGGGCAAGGGCCCCCCCTTAGCGCCCTCTTCCAGTGGCCACAAGGGCGCACTCGGGTGCCCTCCCCAGTGGGGGAGGGCGCGCCCCTGGGGACGTGCCAAGCCCTCGACCCGTTTTCCTCCATGGTTTTTCCTTCTTGTCTCGAGTCCCTTCATCTTCTTCTCGGCGTTAGTCTAGCTTTCCGATTTCTTCTCCGTGGAGATTTTTTCACATACCCTTCTTTTTTGGAAGCTTTAACTCTTCCGGAGTGGACGAATATACTTGTGTTTTGCTTTATTCTTTTCGGATCTTGGAGGGAACACCCTTCTCGAGCTTGGATGACGTCGAAGGTTCGATTCCCACAGATGGCACCCACTTTGGTTTTTTCCCCAAGTCATTGCTTTATTTTTTACATCTTTCTCCACACGTGTTAGCATTTTTTGCCTTCTTTTTCTTGCATATTTTCATCATGGAAAAGAATTCACCAAGACTCTTGTGAAGAAGACCCACCCTTCGGGATCTTAGCCATAGGAAAAAGATATTTTACTAGATCTCCTTGTGAGAAGGCCCCTCCCATTCGTGGTTTTAGTCGGGTGAGGCCATCCACCTGTGGTCTTAGTCGAGGAGGAGGTTGATTACTAGGACCTCTTATGAGGAGGTCCATCCCATCCAAGGTCTTAACTTAGGAAAGGATCATCCATCGGGGTCTTAGTCGGTGAGGCCATTCCTCCGGTATAAGCCGTGTGAGGTCATCTCCTCCCGGGTCTTAGCCGGAGGAGGTAAATTACTAGGACCTCTCATGAGGAGGCCCTCCCATCCCGGGTCTTACCAGTAAAGGGTCATCCCACTCGGGGTCTTAGCAAGTGAGGTCATCCCCTTCGAGGTCTTAAATGGGGTTTATTGAGGATAGTGTCTAATCGGTCATTAACCCTGGCCATATGTGGCCATTAATTGCGCTCTGGTCATGTGTGGCCATTAACTTCATTCATCACATCAAAGTAGAAAATGTGAAAGCATTTATTCATTATAGTCAAAAAGTTTTATGCCCCGTGGACGGAAACATGATTGAAATAAAATAAAATTAAAGAAGTTTAACGCCTGGGGTGAACGACCAAAATCGGACATAATATTTCCGTAGGTTATCGATATTCCATGTGCGAGGGACACTCGCTTCTTTCCATCTAGATATTGTAATTTGTAGGCTCCCCGCTTCACCAATTCGACTACCTTGTATGGTTCTTCCAAATTAGGGTCTAATTTTCTAACTAGTCCAGAGACTCACTTTTCTCAACATGAGGCCTTCCACTTGAATGTTTCGGGGTCACACTCGAGAGTTGTAAGCTTTGGCCACTCTTCTATTGTAAACCCTCGGATCCGATGAAGGCATTATCCCCGAGTTCTTCAATCAAGTCCAAGTTGATTCTCATGATGTCCCCATTCTCGTCCCGGAGAGTAGTTCGTCACCCACACCCTTAAGCTCGCTCGCTTATTTTCTGCAGGATGACTCCTTCACTCCGTAAGCCGATGAATGGAGATTCACTTGTGGCCGTCTGTGGGGGTTGTCCGATAGCCCAAACACACTGGGAGTTCTTCACAGATCTTCATTTAGCTACTCCCGCCTAGTCTTTATGTGATGGAGTATGGTGCGGTTAGTCACTTCACTTGCCCATTAGCTCTTGGGTTCCCGACCGATGTGAAGAATTGCTTGATCTTTTTTCTCCTGGCACCATTGTCTTAGCTTTACTCCTTGGGATTGAGTTCCATTGTAGGATACCAATGCTTGGGGAATCCCGAACTGACAGATGATGTTCTTCTACAGGAAATTGATGTGTTGGTTGTTCCCTCCCCCGAGCCTTGGGGGACAGGTCTTCTTCATCAAATATTATTTCCTCATGAGGCTTCTCCGCAATATGTGTCCAGTGGAATGTATTCTGCTGACAATGCGCCCCTCTTGAGCTCCGCAACATGGCTTTCTTTGCATGGGTTGAACCTCTATACATCGGTCCTCCGGAGATGGTATGTATCGCCCCTCGTCGTCCATGTCCTTTTGAGATCGTGTGTGATGGATGCTTCTTTCTCACGGACGGCGCCAAAATGATGTCGCTTTTTGAAAGCAGAACACCCAAGTCAACCGAAGTTGACCAAAATCCTCTTCACGGGGGGAAGTCTTCACGCCTTCTCGCTCCTCGAACTACTAACTCCTTCGATTGGAAACTTATCTGCACACACGCGCAAACGTTAGATGGCCCAGGAGGTTGTCCTAGGGAGGCCCCTCTGACGCTCAAGTCAACACGGTGAACGAGAAAGAAATTAAGACAGTAAACGAATACTGAATGCGTAGGAGAATAACTAATTATGAGTTAATTACTTACAATTAATAGGATGAACATTTTTATACTCGAAATTGGGCCCTTAGACCGTGTAGGAGAATTTGGCCTATGGGTCAGTCCACATAGGAGAAAACAATCGCTTGGACCAAAACCCAGACTCCTTTAGGCCGGTTTAATTATCAAGAGCCCATTGGGCAATTAATATTGAATAAACAAAATATAAAATAAATCATATTTGATTAAATTATGAAACACCGTTTTTGTCCCAACAAATATGTATTCTAAAATCTCATGATCTTAAGTTTTGGTCTCACATAATCTTAGGTAAATGTAAAAAACGATCTCCCATTATATACGGCTTAGACTTTTTATTTCTGTTACTTGTTTCCTATTTCCTAGAAAATCATATATTTTAACTATTACGTATTTGTTTTTTCATATTAAAAGTAATGAATTCGCTTTAGTTATTAAAAGTGTAAAACTTAAATTGGTGCCCCATTTTGTATTTTTTAAGAATCTATTTTGATTTAAAAAAATATTGGCCGTAAGTTAAACTCTTGTTATCTCATTCCTTTTTAAGGACTATATATATTACTTTAATATGTATTAAATTAACGATGACTCGATTAATTTTTTTTTGTACAACTGATGAGAATTTTAAGTGAATCTTGATGACTCACTATTTATGTTTGATATTTTTTATAAAATGGCTAAATATAATTTTGTACAAATAAAAAGAAAAATTGTTTATAACTATATGTGTATATTTTGATATTCAAATAACTTTCTATAAGATATTTACCAAAACAAAAATATTTACCAAAACTCTCAATTCTCGGAAGTGGTTTTTAGTTAAAACGTAGTTTTGGAATAGAAAATCTCATCCCCTCATTTAGTATCTTGGTATTTTAGATGATGAGCGCCTTAGATATATAAATTTTATAGATCGTACTATAAGATGTTTAGGTACAATTTTCATGAAAAGATTAACCGTGACAAAAAAAAAACACCAATAATAATAATAATAATAGATATACTTTGAGACAGAGATGTATAAGTATTACAAGTTACGCATCCAATATAATATGTAATAATGATACATGATAACGATTAAAATAATAATAATAATGATACATGATTTTAGTAGGAAAAAGACGAATATTTCAATCTTGAACTATTTAGAGGGCGGTTTTACCCTACACTATTAGTCTATTATATCCAATCTTGAACTAAGCTCAAATTTCTAATCAACCTCGTGCTTCGACGGTAGAAACTAATTTTTTAAGATAATTGGGCAAGAATCGATTACTTATATTGTTTTCTCTCTTACTATGTGCTTGTTTGGAAGCACTTTTGTTATGAACTTTTGAATCTATAAGTTCATTTCAATAAAAAAATAGCGTTTGGTGGTTAATTTAATTGAGCTTTTGGATAAGTTGTTGGAATTGGTTTTTATAAATTGGGTTTTTGACCCGATTTTGACCATTTATTTAAGTGGGTTCATTTATTCGATGATGAAATACATGAGATAAATGGCATCTACTTCATGGTAGATGAGTTTAGCATTTTGAATTTCTCAAAACTAATGTCGTGAATGAGAAATAAATGCATGAAATGGCACTTAAAATGCTTTTATATATGGAATATAAAAGGGTGGGAATATGAAAAGTCATATCCACATAGGAAACATATTAAATGTTTGACTAGTTAATAAAGAGTTTCACCACTAATAAGGAGTAATCACGCCGCACATAGTCGCATTGGGCGCTTTTAGAGGTGCACTATGCATTTCGCATGGACACGATTGTCCGTGCGAGGTGTATGCCAAAGGGTGTGTCCTTCGATCGAGATGTGATCGGGACCATCGATCCCCGTTAACCACAAAGGCGCGATTTGACGGTCGCCAAGACCGATCCCGGACCAGAGCTCTATATAAAGCGGCCCCGCAGTTGTATCTTGGGAGGCGATTATCGATTTCGTTAACACCGTGAGCGGGGCAATTTTGTCTTAAAGACAAAGAGTCCAACTCTTGTCTCGACTTTCACGTTACTCGCTTCGATTTTCTTCGGCCATTCGATATACACCAACTACTTTTCCAATAGTTTAAGACAAAATTCTCCTTGTATCAAATGGCATCGACATCATCGGTTCAAAGACCAACACCAAAGACCGGGAGAAAAAGCATAGAAGTTTGGTAGTTCGGACTTCAAAAGATGGCAAATGAATATGATGTTCTATCATAGGACTCAACCTTGCTCATTTCTCGACGGAGGATGCCCAATTTGTGGGGGAAGAGGAGACTAATAAGGAGAAGAGAATGGCGTTCGATGTTTGGAGTCAAAGTGACTCCTTATGCGCAGAACTACATTCTCAACAGATGGACAACACATTGTATAATGTGTATTGTTTGGTAAAAAGACTGCTAAAGAGTTGTATAGCTCTTTAGAGAAGAAGTATAAAGCGGAATATGTTGGCATAAAAAAATTTATTGTCGGCAAATTTCTTGAGTTTAAGATGGTTGACACCAAGACGGTGATCACCAGGTTCAAGAAATTCAACTTATTCTCGCACGATATAATTGCATAAGGAATGGTTGTAAGTGAATCCTTTCAAGTAGCTGCTATTATCGAAGCTACCGCCTCGTGGAAGGATTTTAAAAATTACCTAAAGCATAAGCGAAAGTGTATGTCCCAAGGGGTGTGAGTAAGGTTTAGAAGGGGTTGAATAAACCTTACCAACTTTTCGATTTTAGTCCTTTTAAAATATTACGAGTTAATTACACGCCTAAGTCCTTGATGGACAAAAAAGTTAGTTAACCAAATAGAGTTAGCCACTCAATGACTCGATTGAGTTGTTGATAGAATAAATCACTTTTAGTATAAATCTTAACTGGTTTGTGATGAGATTTTATTGGAAGACTTAACACCCTTGAATTTTGTTTAAGTATGTTTTAATACTTGGTTTTAGCACCTTGTTAATTATCAATTGAATAGCAAATTATCACAGATTTAAAGTGATATGCAGAAATAAAATGCTGAATATAAATGACACAATAATTTTTATAGAGGTTCGAAGATGGGGTAATTCTTGTACTCCTCTCTTCTCCAACTCCCGGAGGAATCCACTAAGTAATGATCGTGTACAAAGTGGTTATCAATCCGATACATGTCTTGATCACACGGTGACTTGCTTTTTGGGACTCGGTCAGGAGATGCCTTTGTCATACAATTGGCTTCTCGTCCGACTCGGCTATTTCACAGGCGGTTGCTTGCTTGCTACTGGGGCCTAACATTCTCAAGCTTCTTGGATTTGATCATGAATCCCTCCAATAACTTGAGTTTGGTTCGACTTGAATCTTTCTACAATCCTCCTTGGAAAGTAGACCCTTTTGCTTCTTCAAAAGTTTCCTCTTCAACAGTTTGAAGTTGTCTTTCTTTCACAACTTAGTGTTGGATCGATTTCCTTCGAGATTTAGACTTGAGGATTTTGCTATAATAACTTGAGAATATTTTGCAGGTTACAAAATGAATGATGCTTGTTATCTCGGTATGCAAGGTTCAGTTAACCAAGCTAACCCTTTCTCAAAGTGATTCCTCGGCCTTTTTAAAGTGCACTTCCAAAAATCTGCCCGTTGAAGAGATAAAGTTTGATTTCAAAAGTCACTTATGTTCGTTGGCTTGTCTTTTCTTGGTCTTCAATTTTGAGATGTAGACCTTTTCTCGTATTAAATGACGCCCAGACTTTTCGTGTTTCGACACGAGGTGCAAGTGCTTTCCCATCGGTTCATTCATTTTGCACGCTTCTAGGATCGAGCACTTTAATACATGGCAAAGATGGAAGTATTACTTGTTTAAGTAAATTCCTTGACTTTGTGCAAATGATTTTTTTCGTCTTGACTTGATCGATCCTTTATTCCCAGGTGACTTTGAGTTAGCTTCCAATCAATGGATGACTCATCCGTCACTTCAACTTGAGACTTGGTTTCTTGAGTTGACTTGATTGACTCTTCATACGATTGTGTCTCACCGATACTCCTTGCCTAGTCCTTGATCTTCTTCTCTTGGCCATACTCTGTTGTTCCTCGGATTCTTCGTTCCATTCTTGATTGACTTCTTGTATTCCCAGGCATAGTCGACTTGACTCACCATATAAATCTAATCTATTACAATACAAATTACAAGAAAAATGGGTGCCAACTTTCTAGTCTAGTTTTACATGGCATTCATCAAAATCTAAGCAATAAATTTCCCAAAAATTTCCCTTTTTGATGATGCCAAAACTTAAATACATACAAACAATATGTAAATAGCAAAGATACATACGACAATGCGAAAACAAAGAATGTATGTGTTAAATAGATCGTTTTATTGATCATATCATTCTTGTTCTTTACACATTGTTTACAATGTGTATCGAGCAATCGAGCATATATTATATCTACGCAAAATACTGATTTTTATTAAATGTACGTAAGACTTACATACATATGCATTTTACAAAAGTAAAATATATGAAGGGGTTAGCAGCAACACTTCATCGTCTTCGCCGCCTCCTTCTTTTTCTTCTTCACTCTGTCTTCGTCGCTCTTTTTTCTTTTCTTTTTCTTCTTCGATGCCTTCTTCTTCTCATAGCTCTTTTGCAGCCTTCATCTTTTCTTTTTCTTTCATGTCTTTCTTGCCATGGTGATCTTGCCTTTTGTTTTCCTCTTCAATCCTCTTTACATATTCAAAGATTCTTCCTCTTCACTTCCGGATTGGCTACTTCATCGCATCTGCAGGACCAATAGATCATTCCCTTCTTGCCGGATCTCGTATATTCAAGTATTTTTGGGTAGAGGTCTAGATTTAAAGCCTCTACTTCCGCCACTTCTTCCTCCTCCGGCGTGTATTGTCATCGAGTCTTCTTCTTACCAAACAGAGGATCAAGCTAGTAGTTCATCGCTTGTCCTTCTTCGCAAGCTTCAGGACCTTTCTCCCAAGACAAGTCCCGGACTTGGGCTATGGACATGTTTTTGAAATATCCTTCGGACTCAAGCGTTTTGAATTCTTCAACAGATCTTGGCTCTTGTCCGTCATCCGGAATGGCATCAGATCTTTTCCCCGCCGGAATGCCTCCAAAAATTTTCAACGTTACTTCAACACGGACATCCGTTCTCTTGTCAAAATCCTCCATCTCTCGCTTCTACAATCTTTTTCTTATGAGACATGGGCACATCAGAGTGATAGAGCGGAAGAGTTCTGAGGAAGTTTTTGATTATGCTAGTTGTGACGTGACCTTGCCGAGGGGTTTCAACAAGCATTAAGGTCACATCCTTTGACCTTTCCCCTTAACAGACTTTCCCTTTTCTTTCTTATTCTCAATAGTTGATCTCTTTTCTACAACGGTTGTCTCCTTCAAACTCTTTTGGTATTCCTCTTCCCCTTTTTGGCATCATCAAATGAGAGAGGAACCCCTGAAACATCCGCAAAGAAGCATGAAGTCCAACGATGGTGAATTTTGCTTGGAGACGGCGCGGAGTATGATGTTTGAAACTCGAGCGGGTGGCTTTGGACTCGGCTTCCACTAGCTTCATTTCACCATAAGAAGGCTGAATTTGGCATTCATATTCTCCTCTACACGCAGAAGTTCTTTGCGATGAAATTCACGCAGCAATTCCATCTCGCTTGTATGGGAGGCATGCAATCTCTCCATATAGGTCTCCGCATCCTTGCCTTCATGTTAGCATTGTCGCACTCGGATCAAGATTCGCGGTTGTATAGTGCCTTGAAGTAGCGAACCCGCCGAGACGCATGGCAACTTTGTTGAGACCATTCCCTTATTCTCGACCACCACACCTCTCAAATCTCCGTCTGTGAGAGTGGCATCTCTATTGTCCAGCGCATGTCGAGAGAGTCTTGGTGCGTTCAATCTTCTCAATCTCTTCACAGATCTTATTGAAGATTTCACGCATCTCGCCTATCCGACTTGAGTCATTGTCGGCCACTCGCATCAAAATTGAAATCAATTGGCACAATCGAATCGTAGGAATTACGGGATCTTCGACAGTGTAGAGCTTTCGTTTTCTTGCGAGTCTCTTCTTCGAGCATGGGCGCTCACTTCACGAAAAAGAAAATACTTCTTCATAAGCATCGTCTCGCACTTGAGATATTGTGTGCGAGGTGGTCTCGCAGCCTGAAGCCGTGCGCGGTTGATCGTGATTCACCCGGGGCCTTTGATGGTATTGACCGAGTTGGTGAGCACTCACTGTTTTAATGCCTTCTTCGGTCTCATTGGTTTGCCCTTTTGAGTTGACTTTTCCTTGGCCATATCGAGCGTCATCGGAAGGTGATGAGTCTTAAGGTATTGGCTCGTCATCAAAATTGAATGTTTGTCGAGCAGATTTGAAGTCCGGCTTACTCGTGACTTGGAAGAACATCCTCACCGAGTCGTTTTTATGTGCGGCAGGGTGGAGTCAACTTCATCTTCGATCCCTTAAAAGATATGTCGGGGTTGTCTTGGGAATCATGAAGAGCACTTATCTCCTTTTCGCTTTCTTCAATGTGAACAGGAGAGAAGTTCGCACTTCCATCTCTTTACCCAGGGAAGTCTCAACCTCCCTTGGCCTTTATTACCTCCCGCAGTCTCTCTGCAGCAAGGCCTTGTACATTCCCTTCGACAGACGCAGCTTGTCTTAGGGTCTTCTCGCGATGGCATCCACAGGAGTCTCAACTCCTTGGATTGCACTTTCATTGCCCAGTGTTAACTCCCGAGGCATCCATCTTGTGCCTCGACCGCATCGCGATGTCTTAAGCCCGCAAAGTTGTTGGCACTTCGATTGGGACGGACTCAACCGTCCGAGCCGTCGGTGACAACTTGTTGTTGTTCTTTTTCTTTCTCTTTCTCCACTTCGCCTCCTTTCTTCATAGTGGAGTCATCTGCAAAGATCCTCCGACCTAGCCGCAAGTGGAGTGAGTTTCTCCCTCACTGGCGCACCAACCGAGAGGACTTATGTTGGGGTCACTCGCTCCAGGACTCCGGCTATTTCCATTGAGTGTTCACCGTGGGGCTAGGTGGTAAGACACCTTCAACAGGGGTTGGCTCAACTTGGGTGCCCAAATTCCCGGTGTCATCGCCATGTCCCTTAGATCCGTCATCCGAGTGAACTGGGAATGGTTGCAGCAATAACTGTGGCAATCTGTTGTACCACTCCCAACGGATCAATCTCCAGCTGAGATTTAGAAGACTCTCCTGGTCCTTCCCTCAGTTGTTGCTCATGCATTAATCTGGATTCCCGCATGGCTTGCTGCGATATCCAATCGCTTCCTTGCAGCAGTTGAGGATCCATGTCCTCATCACTTCTTGAGAGCATGTCAATGTGAGGATGAGTGTGGTCGATGGTTCCAGGTGAGGACAGATCTTTGGCTTTCTCACGAGCTTGCCTTCCTCTGCTAATCTCTCATTTTTTCTCCTTGAAGATATTCAAGATATCCCGACAGTTATCTTCATCAAGTGCCTGAAGCACAGTGGTTAAACCTAGGAAATTTAGCAATTCTTCCTCTTCCTCAATGAATTCAGGACGTTCAAACTGTACCCTCGAGCGACTCAGCTTCCATGCACGTCATTCACACAGACGACGCTGAATGTCTGGGTACACTGGAGAAACAACAATCACATCATCATCTTCATCCTTTTTTTGTCTTCCTGTTTCGGGAATGGAAGGCAACATGCTCTCACGCTTCGTTCGTTCCTTCAAGAAGATCGGGGAAGGTGGAGACACAACTCTTTCATCAAGAGATTTTGTTGCCTCGGTTGCCTCTTCTTCCGATTGTTCTATCCACAATCGGGTCTTCTTTTTTTCCTCTCGCTCACGATCGGCTCACAGACTTTTCAGACTTGGTTGTTTCATCTAGAACTTCTGAGACCGCACTTCTTCGGCAGGTCTCGAGATTTTCTCCAGTGAGTGGGTGAGACTCAACTGTCTTTCTCAAGCTCCAAGAGCTTGGTGATTCTTCTCCTTCTTTTTGTCATTACGGGAGGAAGTTCTGGTTCGGATACTTCTTCCTCAGTTTCCTTGGCGTCGGGGGCCGGTGCATCTTTCGTCTTTGTTTGAGGAGCTACCTTTCTTGGCTTGGCAGTCCTTTTCCTTTTGATGGTTGGAGAAGGTATTAGGGCTTCCTTCTCCACCTCGGCTACGTGAGCGGGGGACACGGCCGCCGAGCAGTGACTCGGCTTTAGGGCAGTGCATCTTTTTGTCTTTCTTTGCGCAAGGGCAACTTTCTTCTTTCCGCTTGTAGGGGACTTTTCTTCTTTGGAGGGGAGGTAACTTTCTTCACCGATTCCCCCTCACCGGTGTCCGCCCTCTTGGGCTCTCTTTCTCGGGCTCCGAAAAGGTTAGCCCTAAACATCTTTTTGTTGACATGGAAGGACTTTCCATGTCAAGGGAATGCCCTTCACTTTCATCTAGTGACCCAATAACTAGGCCATAGCCGAGTGATCCTCCAAAGGATCCATCTTTCTTGAATGACTTGTTCGCAACGTTCGCGCAGAAAGTCCGATGTATACAAACTCAGCCCAATTAACTTTCTTCCCTTGCATGATGATCACGGCCATGATGATCAGTTTAGTCTTGGGACACGGTGATTGAAGCTTCCAAACTTCATGTCCACGCATTTTGAGACGATATCCATCACCTTGTGATAGTCGTCCCTTCAAGAATTTCTTTTTCATTTGTGTAGACTACTTTCAAAGACACTCGGGTTTAGCTACTTCTTTCCATGCAGCAGCCCACGCCCACATCGCCAGTAAATCTTCGTCATACCTTTCGACGGTAAAAACAAATGCTCCACAAGGTCTTTAGTAGTGATCATTATGTCCTTGCAGTGGACGGAGGACTTAATCCCTTCGCCCCGCACCTCGGCATTCACATAGAATTGTGCCACCTCTTCCGTAGGTGTGCGAGTAATCTATCGTCAAAAGGCCTTAAGCCCGATTTTTCCAACATATCCGCTATTTTTTCACAAGGGTTGCATCCGAACCCCGCTTAATCATGCCTTCAAATCCACCGATGAGTCCGTGTGGATTTGCTTCCCTGAAATCGTCTTTGGTGCCATTTCTAGAGAATTTTACCGATTAAATTGTGATGAACTTCCTTTGAGAATAGGTAGGGTTTCGAGAGAGAAAAGGTTGGCTTTCGTATGCTTGAAGATGAACAGGTTTTTAAGTGTGAGAGAGAAAATCAAGAAATGAGTATATAAGGGTTATGAAAGGACGTGTTTTTAGTTTTGAATTTTGATCGGGATCAACAACTCATTTAACACGCCTCATTGCATTTAATTGCTCGCATTTAATGCGGCAACATTTATATCCAATCATATGCTTATTGTGCAGCTTTTGACTTTGTACCCCGTCATAATTACGCCGACGTCATCCTTAAAAACATTTCCGCTTATTAAAATGTATGCGTTTTTGTCACTTAGCTCATAAATGACTCACTCACTCCTTAATTGACTCAACTCTTTTTATCTTTATTCGAATAGTGACTTTGCCACCCAACCGACATATTCTGGTGACTTTTCGACACGATCGATTCACGTAGTGATTCATGAGATTTGCTCTGTTTTCATCTTCTCACATTCCATCTCTTCTCATTGAATCTTGAATATCAACTCACCAATTAACCCTAGCTCATGCTTAAGCTCTTCAAATCTCGATTCACATAGGGGGTTTGGTGAATATGTCACTAATCGCTTATCGGTTGAGATGTATTCCAAAGTGATGTCTTTCTTTTCAACATGATCTCTTACAAAATGATATCTCGACGTCAATGTGCTTTGTTCTCGAATGCAACACGGGATTCTCGAGTGATTGCAATAGACTTGTATTGTCACACATTATTGGAATTTCTTTTTCTTCAATTTTATAATATCTCGAGTTGTTGTCTCATCCATAAGACTTGGGCACAACAACCGCGCAGCCTATGTACTATGTCACCGTGTGGATGTGGCTATTGAATTTTTTCTTGCTAAACCAGGAAACTAGTTTGTTTCTAAGCATTTGACATGTATCCAAGTACTCTTCCTGTCAACTCTACATCCAAAGATAGTTAGAGTCTCGAGTAACCAATTAGTTTGAATCCGCCTTCATTTGGATACCATAAGCCAACTTCTTGACATCTTTTCAAATATCTTAGGATTTCTTAGTCGATCATGTGACTTTCTTTGGAGCAGATTGGAATCTTGCATATACTCCTACCGCAAAGGTGATGTCCGCTCGTCTTTGTTAGATAGAGCGGTGATCCAATAGGTGCTCTATATCTTGTTTGATCTGACTTTACCATCCGCATCCATGTCCATCTTGATCGATGTGTTCATTGGTATTTTCACGAAGACTTTTCTTTCATACCAAATTTCTTCATTAAATCTCCGGTGTACTTTGTTTGACTTATAAAGGTTCCATCCTTCACCTATTTAACTTGGAGTCCTAAGAAGAATGTCACTTTTCCATCATGCTCATTTCAAATTTGCCTTGCATGAGGTTTGATAATTTATCACACAACTCTTTGTTTGTGGATCCAAAAATGATGTCATCCACATATATTTGAACAAGCAACATACTCTCCCATCTTGAATTCTCAAGAGTGTTCTCATCCACTTTGCCTTTGGTGAATCCATTATCTGTCAGAAATTGAGATAATGTATCATACCATGCTCTAGGTGCTTGTTTCAATCCATATAGAGCTTTCTTGAGCTTGTACACCTTGTCTCCAAGAGTCTTCTGCTCAAAGCCACGGAGGTTGCTCAACATAGACTTCTTCTTCTAAGTCCATTTAAAAATGCACTTTTCACATCCATTTGATATACAACAAAGTTCTTTGTGCAAGATAGGCAAGAAACATCCTTATTGCTTCTAATCTTGCAACAGGAGCAAATGTTTCATCAAAATCTATTCATTCTTCTTGGCAATACCCTTTGGCTACCAATCTTGCTTTGTTTCTTACCACATAACCTTCTTCATTCATCTTGTTTCGAAAACCTATTTTGTGCCTATAACATTTTGATGGGTTGGTGTTTGCACCAATTCCCATACTTTGTTCCTTTCAAATTGATTCAGCTCTTCCTGTATGGCTTGAATCCAATGTGTGTCATCCAATGCTTGTGACACATTTTTTGGCTCTATTTGGGAAATAAAACAAGTGAACATTGCTTCTTGTTGAGCTCTGGATCTGGTTCTTACACCATCTCTTACATCTCCAATGACTAGCTCTGGTGGATGGTCTCTCAGCCATCTCACATCAGGTTGTAGTAAATCAGTTGGGTTCAGTTGTCTTGCAGCAGTGTTGTCTTGAGCAGCTCTTTCATCATCATTCAGCTGCAGATTTTCCAGCTGTCTTTGAGACTCAGCTGTCTCATCTTCATCTTGATTAATTGCTCCAGCTTCAGCTTCAACATAAGGACTCTTCTGCATAGTTGGTTGATTCAGCTTATCAGCTAACTCTTCAATGTCTTCTCCATTTACATTAGGTTCATCAAAAACCACATGGATAGACTCTTCTGTGACCATTGTCCTCTTGTTTAGCACTCTGTAGGCTTTGCTTTCAGCTGAGTATCCCAAAAAGATACCTTCATCAGCTTTAGCATCAAAAGCCTTTATATTATTCTTGCCATTGTTGTGGATGAAACATTTACATCCAAATATTCTAAAATATGCAACATTTGGCTTTCTCCCTGTCCATATTTCATAGGGAGTCTTTGTCAGCTGTCTGTTAATCATGCATCTATTTTGAGTATAGCATGCAGTGTTGATGGCTTCAGCCCAAAATCTCTTTGGCAATCCGGCTTCGGGCCTAACATAGTTCTTGCAGAACTTCTTTGAGAGTTATGTTTCTTCTTTCTCGCTACTCCATTCTGTTTGTGGAGTCCTTGTCCAGATAATTCATGAGCAATACCATTTTCAACACAACATCGAGTTATTATCCCTTTAACAAACTCGGTTCCTCTATCGACCTTATGTTTATAATGGTTTGACTCTTCTCATTTTGAACTCTTCTCATCACCGAGGTAACTCTCGCAAAGTTTTTACTTTTTTACACATGAAGATTGTCCATGTATATCTTGAATAATCATCCACCACCACTAAGGTGTATTTCTTTCCACTTATGCTAATCAAGAACTGGACCAAATAGATCCATATGCAGCGGATGCAATATCCTTGTTGAAGATGGATTAGACTTCTCTTTGAATGATGATTTGATATGTTTTCCCATCCGGCATGCATCGTAAACACTTTCCTTTTTGTACATCGAGTCGGTAGTCCTTCCGCAAGGTGACTCCTTGCAAGCTTGTTAATTGTCTTGAAGTTCAAATGACTCAGCTTCTTCTTGTGCCACAACCAACATGATTCGGTTGTACTCTTCGCTAATAGGCAAGTGCTTGGTATGGCAATCGACCAATCTACCACATACATGTTCTTCTTTTCTCGGATCCTTACAACACTATTTCATTTGATTCGGTGTCTTTAATTTAGCATACTCTCATGTTGAATCCAACATTGTAGCCCTTGTCACGCGAGTTGGCGATGCTTATGATTGAAGTTGAAACCTTCGACATATGCAACATCGTGATTTCTAAACCATTTTTCTCGATGGATCCAAATTGCCTCTTATTTCCCCGAGCTTCATTTCCTCCAAATATGACATTTGCGCCTCTAATCTCCTTGAATTTTGATGATTCTTCTTGTTCATGTGTTTGGAACACCCAATATCCATGTACCAGGTTCCGCACTCATTTGTTCCTTGAACCCGCAATCAAGGAAATTTTAGGTACCCATACTTGCCTGGGTCCCGAGGGGTTAGTGTTGTAAGATGATCCAACCAACCTATAGCCAAATGACTTGAATCTAAGAGGTTGCCATCTATCCGAGCCATAATCATAATTCACTTTGGCAAATTGCTTGGGGGCTTTAGGTTCGTAGGTCCCAAGGGTGTGAGTATAAGATTTAGAAGGGGGTTGAATAAACCTTACCAATTTTTCGATTTAGTCATTTTAAAACGTTCAAAGTTAATACTTCATAGCTAAGTCCTAGATGGAAACTAAGTTAGTTAACCAAACAGAGTTAGTCACTCAACGGACTCGATCGAGCCGTTGATAGAATAACTCAGATTGTTTTGACTAAAGACTTAACTCATTGTGATATGTTTTATTGGAAGACTTAACACCCTTGAATTTTGTTTAAGTATGTTTTAATACTTGGTTTTAGCACTTTGTTGATTATCAATTGGATAGCAAATTTATCACAGATATTAAAGTAATGTGCGTAAATTAAAGTCTTTGAAATGTAAATGACACAATAAATTTTTATAGAGGTTCGAAGATGGGGTAATTCTTCTACTCCTCTCTTCTCAACTCCTGGAGGAATCCACTAAGTATTGATCAATATACAAAGTGGTTAATGGTCGATGCAAGTCTTGATCACACAACCGACTTGATCCTTTGGGACTCGGTCCGAGATGCCTTGGTCACACGGATGGCTTCTCGTATGACTGCTTCTTCACAGGCAACCGCTTTGCTTGCTACACTCTGACCCACTTGCTCAAGCTTCTTGGATTTGATCACGAAGCCCTCCAAAAACTTGAGACCGGTTCGACTTGGACCTTCCTACAATCCTCCGTGGAATGTAGACCCTTGATTCTTCAAATGTTTCCTCTTCAACCGATTGAAGTCGTCTTTCCTTCACACGGGTGAGTGTTGGATTGATTTCCTTCGTAATGTAGGCTTGAGGATTGAACTTGAATGACTTGAGAATATTTTAGGTTCTGAGATAATGATAGCTTGAATATTCGTGGTTCGTAGTCAAGGTAACCTTTTCTTAGATTGATTCCTCCTTTTATAGTGTTCTTTTGAAAATTTTGCCCGTTGAAGAGATAAAGCTAATTTTCAAAAGACACTTGTGGTCGTTGGCTTGTCTTGTTGCGATTCTTGGAATTGACATTTCCTCGTATGAATGATTCTTGACTTTTCGAGTTCGCACACAAAGAGCTTCCCATTGGTTTATTCCTTTTGCACACTGGGGATCGAGCACTTTAAGAAAGGTAGTATGGAAGTATTACTTGTTTAATTAATTCTCTTGACTTCTCGTGCAATGGATCTCTTTCAGATTATCTCGACTGATCGCATTTCGATTTTCCCAGGTGACTTGAGTCGCCTTCCAAACATGGATGACTCTTGTCACTTCAACTTGAGACTTGGCTATCTTGAGTTGACTTGACGATACTTCACTCAGTGCATCATCTCACCTTCACCTTGGTCGAGTTCCTGTATTCTCTTCTTTGCCACACTCACCGCCTCACAACGGAGTCTTCCTTCTAGTCTCCGGTTGACTTCTTGCATATTCGACATAGCCGACTTAACTCATTTCGACCCAGCCCTATCTATTACAATGCAATTTACAACAAAAATGGGGTGCCAACTTTCTATTCTAAGTTTTACATGGCATTCATCAAAATCTAAAAATAATTTCCCAATAATTTCCTCTTTTTGATGATGCCAAAACTTAAAACATTCATACAATAAATTAACAAAGCAAAGATACGTACATGACAGACAATGTAGAATCACGAGAATGTATGCGTAGAATCAATCTTTTATTGATCATAACATTCTTGTTCTTTACACATTGCTTATTTTAGAGTGTATCGTGAAAGCAGAACTTAAGGTAACCATGTTGTTCTATATCTACGCAAGTATAGAAATTATACAATTTTATTCGATGTACGAAGACTTACATAAAGATGTATTTACATAGTAAAATACATGAATGGGTGGACAACAACACTTCATCTCCTTCACGCTTCCTTCTTTCCTCTTCTTGACTCGTCATCTTCGACCTTTTTCTTTTCTTTTTTTCTTCTTCACCGCCTTCTTTTTCTCATAAGCCTTTCTCTGGCAAACTTCATCTCTTCTTTTTCTTTTCTTGTCTTTCCTCCCACAAATTGAGTTTGTCTTCTATTTCTTCTTCGATCCTCTTCACATACTCAAGATTGTTCTTGGCCACTTGCGGGTTGGCAACTTCGTCGAATCCACCCCAATAGATCCCTCCTTTCTTGCCTCGGATCTATATATTCAATGTTTTTGGGCAGAGGTCTAGGTCTCGAAACCTCTTCCTCCACCATCGCTTCTTCCTTCCGCCTCCGGGCGTGTATTTATTGGGGCCTTTTTTTTTCCCCGGTGAGTGACCAAGCAGAGTGTCAGTCAGAGTGACCGCCCGATGATCCGCTTCCCGTCGCCTTCTTCACATAGCTTGAGGCTTTTTTCCCAATACAAATCCCGTGCTTGAGCCATGGACATATTTGCGAAGTAACCTTTCGGATGCGGCGTCTTAAATTCATCAATAGATCTTGGCTGTTCCGACATCCGAAATGGCATAGGTGTCTGCATGTCATTTGGAATGCCTCCATGTTGTTTCGAATATCCATAACTCGGGCATCCATCTTTCCTTCCACCTCATTCATTCCCGCTTCTACTATTTTTCGCTTTTAAACCATGGGTGCTGCAGAGTGTTGCGGTGGCGAGTCATCGAGAGTTTCTTGATGATATCGGTTTGTGACAAGACCTTGTTGGGGGTTTTAGTAATCATCAAGGTCATATCTTTCGAACCTTCCCCTCAATGATTTTCCCTTCTTCTCTCTTTCTTTATTCTTCAAATTGCCTTCCCCTTCACAATGTGTCCTCCTTTTGATTCAGATCCTTTCAATGCCTTTAGGTATTCTCTTCCCCTTTTGGCATCATCAAAGGAGAGAGGAACCCCGGGAACAAGCTAGCAAGTATGAAGTTTAAGCGGATGATATTTGAGTTATGCTTGAATTGGCTGCGGAGTATGCTACACGGAATTCGGAGCGGGTTGCGTTGGATTCATTTTGTTACAGCTTCATTTCAGCCATGAGGAGGCTAAATTTCCTCTCCATGTTCTCCTCTACACGCAGAAGCTCTTTCCTATTTAATTCACGCAGCGAATTTGCATCTACGTGTTGTGAGATTCATGCATTCGATCAATGTTTTCTTGCATTCTTGTCTTTATATCAAGCATTCTCATCCCCTTGGACTAGCAATTTATTGAACAATGTTCTCAAGTATCGAGCTTGTTCTACGCGCATTGTTTGTTCTTTGTTGCCACCATTCTCGGATCGACAATTATTCCTCGCAGACGGCAGTAAGATTTGCATCTCGGTTATCTAGCCTCATGTCCGGTGAGGCCTGGGTGCTTCATCTTCTCTATCTCGCAAATATGGCCTTGAAAACTTCTCGAACCTCATTTGTCTACTTGTCCCGGTGGCGGCCATGACGACAAAGATCAAAGTCAAAGTCTCTTTGGGGACGATGGTGTCTGTTGGAATAATGGGATCGGAGTTTATGGAAGCGTTCTTTATCTCTAGTGATTCTTCTTGGGAAGGTCGTGTACTTCCCAGAGAGAAGGAAATGATTCTTCAAACGGATCATCACGGGCAACGGAATCGCTTAATGACAACTTGTGCTCGTGAAGTTCCCGGTGGAGTCGATCCTGTTGTAGCTTGGGAGCTGCGCAGATTGATTGACTCTATTTCACCGTGGGTCTGTCATGTTGTGGAGTTGACCCGACTAGCTTTGCCGAGCCTCGTTTGTCTTAACGGCCTTTCTGGCTTCGGTCTGTTTGGTTTTTCCATATGAGTTGATTTGGTCTCGGCCATATCAAAAGCGTCATCGGACGATGATGAGATTTGCATGGGTGGCTCATCATTAAATCTAAAGGTTTGGCGAGTAGCCTTAAGGTCGACTTACTCGTTCTTGGGAAAACATCCTCATTTGAGTCTTTTGGATCGGCAATAGGGGATGACTCCTTTCGTCTTCACCTTCGGATCGAGAAAGGTTACATTAGGGTTGTCTTGGGAATCGTGAAGAGCACTTATCTCCTTTTCGGATGGATCAATGATAGTAGGAGGGATGTTCGTGCTTGATCTCTTTACCCCGGGAAGTCTCAACCTCCCATTGGCCTTCATTACCTCATGCGAGTCTCAATGCATAAAGTGAGACTGGCCGATCCCTTCGACATGTCGGTGTTTGTCTTGGGGTCTTCGAGGTGGCATCTCCACCGAGTCTCAACTCCATGGATTGCACTTTCATTGCCCAGTGTTAACTCCCAGGCGATTCCTTCTTGTGCCTCGATCGCACCAAAGAGCGTCATTGGCCTCTGAGTAGTTGGCACTTCATTTGAGACGATCTTAATCGTCTCGAGCCTCGTCAATGACAACTTGTTGTGTATTCATTTGTTGTTTCTTCTCCACTTCGCCTCCAAGATTCGTTGTGGAGTCACTGCAAAGATCCTCCGACCTTGCTACGAGTGGAGGAGTTTCCCCCGGCACACCACGGTGAGTGACTTGGAATGGGGTCACTCGTCTCTAGACTCCCGACTGTTCCCTTTGAGTATTCGGTCGTTGGGGCGGGTGGTAAGACACCTTCATTAGGGGTAGGCTCATTTGGGGTCCCCACAATCCCGATTTCATTGCTAGTTCCCTTAGCACCTTCTTCTCGAGTGTTTGGGAAGTGGTGGCGGCGACAATAGTGGCAATATCCGCACCACTCCCATGGTCCTTCCAATAACCGTTGCTCATGTAGGATCCTAGATTCCCGCATGGCTTGCCTGCATCCGCAATTCTTCTATAGCAAAAGCAGGTCCAGATCCTCATCACTCCCGAGGAGAGAATGTCAAGATGAGGATGTGTATGATCGGTGGTTCCGATAAAGGGACAAATATTGGCCTTTTCACGAGCCTCGTTTCTTTTGCGATCTCCGCTTCTCCTTGTCTTTGAAGATCTACAAGATATCATGCGCTTTTCTTCATCCACCGCTTGGACCACATTGGTCAATCCGAGAAAGTTCAACTTGAGTTCTTCTTCTTCAATAAATTCCGGTCTTTGGAACTATTCCCTGGATCGACTCAAACTTCCACTTCCTCCATTCTCGCAGGCGATTTTGGATGTCCGGATATGGTGGGGATAGGAATATCACATCATCATCGTCTTTATCATCTTCTCTCTGTTGTCCCTCGTGCTCGGGGGATTGAAGGTAGAAAACTTTGGTGATCCACACCCTCGATGGCGTACATTTGCATGAGGGGATACAACCCTATCAACAGGAGAGTTTGCTTTCTCGATTCTTCTTATGTCTCGGTTGTTCTAACTACAGTTGTGTCTTCAATTTGCCTCGATGATCGGCCGGCCCCGATCTTGGCTATTTCATCTATAATTTTTGGAGACTCTACTTCTCCGGTGATCTCCAGATCGCTTGGTGAGTGGCGACTCAATGGGTTTCTCAAGCTCGGAGCGCTTGAAGATTCTCCTTCTTATTTTGGTTTTCACCAGAGGAATGTCCAGTTCCACTTCCTATGGTTCGTCAAGGTAAATGCCTTCGCAGGATTGTCTTAGAGGGCATTTGCCTTCCTTGTTGTGATGTGATCCTCTTCTTTTTAATCTTTGGATAAGGGATTAACGGTTCCTTCTCCATTGCGGATGCGGGCGGGAGACACGGCTGCGGGGCAAGTGACTCTTTTGTTTTCTTTTTCTTTGTTGTGGGCAAAGAATCTTCTTTCAGTACCGGGAAGCATTCTTTCCGGGGAGAGGAGGAGACAGTTTGTTTCTTCAGACCGGTGATTCCCCTCACGTGTCGACTCTTTTGGCATAAACCTCCTCTCGTGCTAGCCGGAGAGATTAGCAGAACATCTTCTTGTTTACATGGAATTCCTTTCCATGTTGAAGAGGGACTCTTTTTACTTCCATCATCCGCCAATCACCAGGCCGCACTTTGTGGATCCTCCAAACGAACCATCCTTTTTGAAGGATTTATTCCCAATATTTCGCAAAGTCCGTTGTATACAAACTCAACCCAGTTCACCTTTTTTCTTCTATGATCGTGACCATCATGATCACTTAGTTTTGGACGGTGATTATAGCTTCCAAATTTGATATCAATGCACTGGCAACAATATCCGGTGACTTGTGGTAGTCTTCCTTCAACGAAACTTTCTTATCGGTTGTGTAGACAACCTTCTCAAAGACAATGGTCGAGCTTGGCTACTTCCTTCCAAGCGGCGGCCAGGTTAACATCGACTTCATAAATCTCCCGGACTTCTTCCGCGGCAAGAATGAGCGAGTGTTCGCGGATCTTGGCGTTGATGGTGAACTCTTTCCGTGAACAGAGGACTTGATGCCCTCATCGTGAACTTCGGCGTTCACGTAAAAGCGTGCGACCTCTTCCACGAGGTCATCGGAAACTCCATCGTCAAAAACGGTTTTAATCCAGACTTTTCTAGCTTCTCTCGCAATCTTCTTCACGAGGGTGTCGTCGAACCCTGTTTGATCATACCGACGAAATCCCACAAGAGACCTAGTGTGGATTTACTTTCCCAACTTGACGAAATCATGAGTAGATGCCATTTCTCGATGTTTTACCGAACGAAACTTGGAAAATGAACTTTAAGGATTTGTAGGGTTTTGAGAGAAAGTTTTTTCTTTGCTTTCGAGAGAGAGAGATGAACAATTTCGGTAAAGTGAGAGAAAATAGACGAATCGGTATAAGTATGGGTTATGAAAAGACGTGCGGGTGGTTTTGAAATTTAATCAAGATCAACGGCTCAGATTTTGCACGCCGATTAACATTTAATTTCTCGCATTTAATGCGGCAGCATTTATATCCAATCATAAGCTTGGTATGCAGCTTTTGACTGTACACGTCATAATTATGCTGACGTCATTCTTAAAAACATTCCCGCTTGGTAAAAACGACTGCGTTTTTGTCACTTTGCTCATAAATGACTCAGCTTATTCCTTAGCTGATTTAACTCTTCTCTCTTTGCACATAGGTACTCAGCTGTCAGTTAACTTGACGAATCGATTCTCCGATATGGTGATTCACTTAGCGATTTAAGAGTTGACTCTTTTTTCATCTTTTCGTGTTTCATCTCTTTTCTTTGAGTCTTCCGAGTGTCAACTCAGCTCAATTAACCCTAATTCATGTTTGAGTTCTTCAAATCTTGATTTACATAATGGTTTTGTGAATATATAGTGAACCGCTTATCGGTTGAGATATATTCCAAGGTGATGTCCTTCTTTTCAACATGATCTCTTATGAAGTGATATCTCGACATCAATGTGCTTTGTTCTTGAGTGCAACACAGATTTTGAGTGATTGTAATTGCACTTGTGTTATCACACATAATTGGAATTTCCTTTTCTTCAACTCCATAGTCTCTCGGTTGTTGTCTCATCCATAAGACTTGGGCACAACAAATTTGCCCACGCCTATGTATTCTCGCTTTCATTTTGTGGAGGTAGCTATTGAATTTTGCTTCTTGCTAAACCAGAAATTAACCTATTTCCAAGAATTTGACATGTGCCACGAGGTACTCTTCATGTCAACTCTACATCCAAAGCATAGTCGAGTCGAATACCTAATTAGCTTGAATCCACCTTCCTTTGGATACCCTAAGCCAACTTCTTGGCTTCCTTTCAAATATCTCAAGATTCTCTTGGCTGCATGATCATATGGCTTTCTTTTGGAGCAGATTGAAATCTTGCACATACACCTACAACAAAAGTGATGTCCGCCCGCTTGCCTTTGTGAGATAGAGCATTGATCCAATAAGTGCTTTGTATCTTGTTTGATCCATGTGCTTGCCATCCGCATCCATATCCATTTTGGTGATGTATTCATTGGCAATCGCAGATTTTCCGGTGTCTTTGAGACTCGGCTATCTCATCTTCTTCGGGTTTATAATTCCGACTTACTTCAACATAGGGACTCTTTCGCATGGTAGTGATTGACTTATCGGTGACTCTTCAATGTTTTCTCCATTTACATTGGGCTCATCAAACACCACATGGATGGATTCTTTCGTAACCATTGTCCTCTTGTTGAGCACTCTGAGGCTTTGCTTACATATTTGAGTATCCCAAAAAGATACCTTCATCGACTTTAGCATCAAAGGCCTTTAAATTGTCTTTGCCATTGTTGTGGATGAAGCATTGGCATCCAAATATTCTAAAATATGCAACATTTGGCTTTCTCCCCTGTCCAAATCTCATAGGGAGTCTTTGTCACCGTTGTCATTTTATCATGCATCTATTTTGAGTATAGCATCTTTGTGTTTATTGCTTCATCCCAAAATATTTCAGCGACCTGCTTTGACTAACATGGTCTTTCTTCGCTTCTTTGAGAGTTTTGTTCCTTCTTTCGCAACTCCATTTTGTTGTGGAGTCCTGCTGCTGATAATTCATGACCAATACTATTTTCAACACAACATCGAGTTATTATATCATTGACAAACTCGGTTCCTCATCGAGATCTTATTTTGATAATGGTTTGACTCTTCTCATTTTGGATTCTCTTCATCGATGAGGTAGTTTCTGCAGAGTTTTTTTCTTCTTACACATGAATATTGTCCATGTGTATCTTGAGTAGTCATCTACTACCACCAAGGTATATTTCTTCCCACTTATCTTTGGTTGGTTCAACTGGACCAAATAGATCCATATGTAGCAGTCAATATTCTTGTTGAAGATGGGCATCTCTTTTCTTTGAATGATGATTTGATTTGCTTTCCCATCGCATGCATGCATCACATACACTCTCCTTCTTGTATATCGAGTCCGGGAAGTCCTTCCACAAGATTTCTCCTTGCAAGCTTGTTAATTGTTTTGAAGTTCGAGGTGACTCGACTTCTGTGCCACTACCCAACTTGATTGATTGTGCTCCTTGCTAGCAGACAAGTGCTTGGTGTTGCAGTTGACCAATCTACCACATACATGTTCTTTTTGTCCGCATCCTTGCAACACTACTTCATTAGATTGATGTTCTTGATTTGGCACACTCCCATATTGAATCCAATATTATAGCCCTTGTCACAGAGTTGACTAATGCTTAGTAAGTTGAAATTGAGGCCTTCTACATATGCAACATCCGTAATCTCTAATCCATTTTTCTTGATGGATCCAATGCCTCTTATTTCCTCCAAATATGACTTTTGCACCTCTAACCTCCTTGAATTTTGACAAATTTTTCTTGTTTCTGTCATATGTCTAGAATAGCCACTATCCATGTACCAGGTTCCTTGGCACTCATTTGCTCCTTGAACCTGGAATCAAGGAAATTAGGTTTTAGGTACCCATATTTGTATCCGGGTCCGAGAGGTTAGTATTGTAAGATGATCCAACCAACCTATAGCCAAATGATTTGACTCAAGAGGCCGCCATCAATCGTCAATAATCATAATTAATTTTAGCAAATTGCTTGGGGTTCTAGGTTCATACTGTTTGTCTCTTTTGTCCGTATGCCTGTGCATGTGTTTTAGCAATTGCCTTCTTTAGGTAGTTGTGATATCTCCGAGTGTAGTGCTTGGGTGCATATGAGTGCGATGATAGCTCTTATGCCTTTGGAATGGCCTTTCTTTGAGTTCTAGTCCTTTGCCACTTAGGCTTATATTCCATAGGTCTTTGCGATAGTTCACATTATTCCAATCGGCTTGGCAGTACTTTCTACCATTCCCATCATATGTGTTCCTTTTATAGAACTTCGGGGCTTTTGGTAGCTCTGTTTCTTCTTTACGAGTATTTCTGTTTGGAGTTTCTTTGAGGAACTCGGCTCGATTTCTTCTCATTGTCCTCTCAAGACACTCAATGTTGTTTTCCTTTTCCTTTATAACCAAGGCCAGTTTGCTTGTGATTGTGCTTTGGAATAAATGTGTGTGCACCATTTGGAGTTTTGGATTTTTGAGATACTTCATTACTTGAAGATCTTTTTCCAAAATCACTTTTGGAGCTTGACATAGCAGAGGAATTAAATCCTAAGCATGTCTTGTCTCCACATTCTCTTTGACTCATAATAAGGTCATCCAAGGATTTAGGTGCCTTAGTTAATGAAGCAATCACATTTTTGAGGTCATTCTCCTCTTTTCTATAGCAAATCTCTGCTTATTAACTTAGCATTTTCAGCCTTTAGACTTTTATTCTCATCGGCTATGTGACATAGAGTATTCCGCTCCTTGGTCACCTGTGAGTTACGGCTTTGAGTAGTCGTTTTTCTTATTTAGTAGTGTGTGTGAGGATTTAATGTGTTCAAAGTCCTTTTAAAATGTTCGAGTTGATACTTCACAATTTGAGTCCTAGATGGATGACTAAGTTAGTTAACAAACAGAGTTAGTCACTCAACGACTCGGATCGATTTTGTTGATAGAATAACTCAGCTATTTTGACTAAAGACTTAACTCGATTGTGATATGTTTTCATTGGAAGACTTAACACCCTTGAATTTCGTTTAAGTATGTTTTAATACTTGGTTTTAGTACTTTGTTGATTATCAATTGGATAGCAAATTTATCGTGAGATATTAAAGTAATGTGCATAAATTAAAGTCTTTGAAATGTAAATGACACAATAGATTTTTATAGAGGTTCGAAGATGGGGTAATTCTTCTACTCTCTCTTCTCCAACTCCTAGAGGAATCCACTAAGTATTGATCAATATACAAAGTGGTTAACGATCCAGATGCAAGTCTTGATCACACACGGTGACTTGATCCTTTGGGACTCGATCCGGAGATGCCTTGGTCACACAGATGGCTTCTCCTACGACTCGGAGAACTTCTTCACAGGCAGTGCCTTGCTACTACTGACCCACTTGCTCAAGCTTCTTGGATTTGATCACGAAGCCCTCCAAAAACTTGAGACCGGTTCGACCTTGAACCTTCCTACAATCCTCCGTGGAATGTAGACCCCTTGATTCTTCAAATGTTTCCTCTTCAACGATTGAAGTCGTCTTTCCTTCACAGGTGAGTGTTGGATTGATTTCCTTCGTAATGTAGGCTTGAGGATTGAACTTGAATGACTTGAGAATATTTTAGGTTCTGAGATAATGATAGCTTGAATATTCGTGGTTCGAGTAGTCAAGGTAACCTTTTCTCGATTGATTCTCGGCCTTCTATTGTGTTCTTTTGAAAATTTTGCCCGTTGAAGAGATAGGCTAATTTTCAAAAGACATTTGTGGTCGTTGGCTTGTCTTGTTGCAGTTCTTGGAATTGACATTTCCTCGTATGAATGATTCTTGACTTTTGAGTTCGACACGGTGCGAGCTTCCCATTGGTTTATTCCTTTTGCACGCAAGGGTGAGCACTTTAAGAATGGTAGTATGGAAGTATTACTGTTTAAGTAATTCTTTTGACTTACGTGGAAACGGATCTCTTTCGATTATCTCGACTTGACCGCATTTCCTTGACTTCCCAGGTGACTTGAGTCAACTTCCAATCATTGGATGACTCTTCCTGTCACTTCAACTTGAGACTTGACTATCTTGAGTTGACTTGATCGATACTTCACTCACCGCATCTCTTTTGCACCTTGATCGAGTTCTGTCTTTCTTCTTCTTTGCCACACACTTTGCCTCACGGTGGAGTCTTCCTTCTAGTCTCCGGTTGACTTCTTGCATATTTCGACATAGCCGACTTAACTCACTCGACCCCTATCTATTACAATGCAATTTACAACAAAAATGGGGTGCCAACTTTCTATTCTAAGTTTTACATGGCATTCATCAAAATCTAAAAATAATTTCCCAACTGGTTCATACGGTGACTCTTTTATCTGTATGCTGTGTGTGTGTTTTAGCAATTGCCTTATTTGGGTAGTTGTGATATCTTTGAGTGTAGTGCTTGGGTGCATATGTGTCGATGATAGCTCGTTTGCCTTTGAAATGGCCTTTCTTGAGTTCTAGGCCTTTGCCACTTTCAGCTTATATTCCATAGGTTTTTCTTTGATATTTCACATTATTCTAATCAGCTTGGCTTGGGTAATTTCTACCATTCCCATCATATGCGTTTCTTTGATGAAACTTACGGGGTTTTTGGTAGCTCTGTTTATTCTTCACAGAGTACTTCCTATTTGGAGTTTTGAGGAATTCTGTTGGATTTCTTCTCGGATGTCCTCTCAAAGATACTCAATCAAGTTGTTTTCCTTTTCCTTTATATCCAAGGCCGGTTTGTTTGTGGTTGTGCTTTGGAGTGATGTGGGTGCAACATTCGGTGTCTTGGATTTTTGAGATGCTTCATTACTTGAAGATCCTTTTTCCAAAATCACTCGGAAGTTTGGTTGTGCACAAAGGAATTGAATCATATGCTGTCTTATCTCCACACTCTTTTTGGCTCAAAATAAGGTCATCAAATGATTTAGATGCCTTCGTAAATAATGCAATCACATTTTTGAGATCATTTTCCTTCTTTTCTAGAAAGCGATTATTTCGCTATTAGTTTAGCATTCTCACCCTTGACTCTTTGTTCTCATCGACTACGTGACTTAGAGTACTCGGCTCCTTAGTCATTTGTGAGTTTTGGCTTTTTTGAGCCGGCTATTTTCCTTGTTTAATAATGTGTGTGAGGATTTAATGTGCTCAAAATCTTTCATCATTTTGCCTAATGAATCATAAAGGTCGGTGGGTGATGATGTGTGTGTGTTTGTGTCACAATCACTATCACTAGAACCGAGTGAGATGAGTTAGAGTGTACCTCATCTTCTTGGTCAGGTTGATCTTGTTCTTTAGCCATTGACGGATCATTGCTTCTTCTTTAGAGTCACTTGAGTAGTCAGCTTCACTACTCTCGAAGTCTGCCGCTTCTTTTTGATGGCTATCTCGGCAGTCTCTGCGGCCAACATGGCCTTTTTTTCTTTTCTGTCTTCTTTCCTGAAGACTCTTCTTTCTTCTTCATTCCCTGTACTTATTGACTACGAGGATATGGACGATCAATAGCAAAGTATCCTGGTTGTCTACTGGTTCCAACACAGTTCTCGTGTCTTTGGTCACTCTTTTCCGTTCTTGGATTATCATTCCTTTGATATTCAACTTTTGATGCTCGATTCTCTTAGGTGGCCTATCTTCCCTTGACTTGGAGGGAGCTGAATGTCTCCTGGAGGATTCACCTTTGTTTCTTTTATAGTTCTTGTTAAAGAACTTGTTGAATCTTTTAACCATCAAGGCAATTTCCTCCTGGTCAAAGGCTTCCTTGACTTCAGCTCTCTTCCCATCCTTGACTATAAGTGCAGCTGTTTTGGGTACAATTGTCTCCTCTTGATCTTTTCTTCTCAGCTCAAACTTGTAGGCTTTGAGGTCTGAGAATAGCTCATGGTTGGATGTTGTTGTGAGGTTCATAGAATGTCTCAGGGCAATGACCTTCATTTCCCATTCAGCTAGGAGGCTTCTGAGAATCTTCATACACATTTCCTTCTGTGTATATTCTTTCCCAAGAGCGGATAATTCATTTGTGATCTCGGTGAATCGAGCATCCGGTGATCCAAGGTTCACTGCGCAAGCATTTTAAAATTTTCAAATGTTTTACAAAGAACGGACAATTTGTTTTCTTTAATTTGCTCGAGATCCTTAACAAATTAAAGTTAATTTATCCGCATTTGTTTTGCGGTTTGACAAGATTTGACTTTATTTAACATTGCTTTGTCCAAGGTTTTGTAAAGTATGTCCTTGGCCACATTGTCCAAGTTGTATCTTCTTCTGTCCTCGTTTGCCCATTCAGTCCTTGGTTTCTCAACCAGGGTGTGGTCTTCTTTTCTTCGAAGAAGATCTCTTGATTCGGGTTGCTCTCTCAGTACAATGTGTTCACTTTCAATATTTGCGAGCCCATCCTCTATCACTATCCATATTTTATCATGTAAAGCGGTAGATGAGCGCATACGAATTTTCAGTCATCAAATTCCTCAATAGTTAACATAGGAATGCGTGTCAAATTTGCTTCCATAATAATAACTTTTTGAATAGAAATAGCTTTTAAAAGAGCAAGTGTTAAAAACTTCTTTGAAAGATTGGAGATCTAGTTCAAGAACGATGCGGAAGGCTCAATGAACCAATCGCTCCGATACCACTTGTAGGTCCCGAGGGGTGTGAGTAAGGTTTAGAAGGGGTTGAATAAACCTTACCAACTTTTCGATTTTGGTCCTTTTTAAAATATTACAGAGTTAATTACATAGCTACGCCCTTGATGGACGGCTAAGTTAGTTAACCAACGAGTTAGCCACTCAGCAGACTCGATTGACCTATTGATAGAATAACTCATTTGTTTAGTTTAAATCTTAACTTGGCTTTGATGAGATTTTCAGCGGAAGACTTAACACCCTTGAATTTGATTTAAGTTTGTTTTAACACTTGATTTTTGCACCTTGTTAATTATCAATTGGATAGCAAATTATCGCAGATTTAAAGTGCTATGAAGAAATAAATGTTGAAATGTAAATGACACAATAATTTTTATAGAGGTTCGAAGATGAGGTAATTCTTCTACTCCTCTCTTCTCCAACTCCTGGAAGAATACACTAAGTAATGATCAATGTACAAAGTGGTTATCAGTCCAGAGATACAAGTCTTGATCACTGGTGACTTGCTCATTTGGGACAGTCTGGAGATGCCTTGGTCACACATCCGGCTTCTCGTCCGACTCGGCTACTTCACAGGTATTTGCCTTGCTACTTCAGCTAACTTTCTCAAGCTTCTTGGATTTGATCACGAAGCCCTCCAATAACTTGAGATTGGTTCGACCTTGAACCTTTCTATAATCCTCCTTGGAAAGTAGACCCCTTTTGCTTCTTCAAAAGTTTCCTCTTCAACAGTTTGAAGTTGTCTTTCCTTCACAGCTTAGTGTTGGATCAATTTCCTTCGAGATTTAGACTTGAGGATTTTGCTAGAATAACTTGAGAATATTTTGCAGGTTACAAAATGAATGATGCTTGTTATCTCAGGTATGCAAGGTTCAGGTTAACCAAGGTAACCCTTTTCTCAAAGTGATTCCTCAGCCTTTTATAGTGCACTTTCAAAAATCTGCCCGTTGAAGAGATAGGCTGATTTCAAAAGTCACTTGTGTTCGTTGGCTTGTCTTTTCTTGGTCTTCAATCTTGAGATGTAGACCTCTCCTCGTATTAAATGAATGTCCAGCTTTTCAGGTTCTGACACGAGGTGCAGTGCTTCCCATTGGTTCATTCCTTTTGCACGCTTCTAGGACTGAGCACTTTAAGACATGGAAGAATGGAAGTATTACTGTTTAAGTAAATTCCTTGACTTACGTGGAACAAATTCTTTTCAGACGTCTTGACTTTTTGCATTCCTTTATTCCCCAGGTGACTTTGAGTTAGCTTCCAATCAATGGATGACTCATATGTCACTTCAACTTGAGACTTGGCTTCTTGAGTTGACTTGATTGACTCTTCATACAGATGTGTCTCAGCTGATACTCCTTCAGTCGAGTCCTTGATCTTCTTCTCTTGGCCATACTCAGTTGTTCCTCAGCGGAGTCTTCATTCCAGTCTTCAGTTGACTTCTTGTATTCCCAGGCATAACTGACTTGACTCAGCTCATACAGCCCTATCTATTACAATACAAATTACAAGAAAAATGGGGTGTCAACTTTCTAGTCTAAGTTTTACATGGCATTCATCAAAATCTAAGCAATAAATTTCCCAACGGGGAAGGAGATGGGGCTTGAAGATTTAATTGTCGATTGCAAATTAAAGAAGACAATCGCAAGTCTGAAATTAAGTCTGGCAAACTCCCAATGGAGGCAAAGGCAAACTTGGTGGAGCCCAATGCTAGCAAGAAGAGAAAACACCCTGGGAATAGTCAGAAACAAGGAAAGGCTAAAAAGTTCAAAGGGAACTGCTTCAACTGTGGAAAGCCGAATTACAAGGCTAAAGATTGTCGTCTTCTAAGAAAGCCAATCGAAAACATGTGCATGTGACCGAGGACAAATCGGTACCAATTGATATGTCCGAGATTAATCTCTTTGTTGTGTTTGAAGCCAACAGTACTACATGGTGGATAACCCGAGAGAATAGTGGGTGGACATAGGTACTACATGCCATATATGTTCTGACAAAGACATGTTCTCAACGTATACTCCTATCAATGGAAAGAAGTTATGCATGGGAAATCATGCAACTTCAAATTGTCGGTCTAGGTAAGGTGGTCTTTCAAGATGACCTCGGGCAAGGAGTGACTCGTTGATGTTCTTCATGTCCGGACATTTGGGAGAATTTGGTGTCGGGATCGTTGTTGGTCAAGGAAGGATTTAGATTAATATTTGAGGCTCAAAAGTTTGTACTAATGAAAAATAGACAGTTCATAAGGAAGGGGTACTTAGATAATGGACTATTCAAGATGAATGCAATGAATGTACTCCAAAACTTTGAAAGCAAAAAAATTAATGTTTCTTGTTATTTGCTTGAGTGTTCAAATTTATGGCATGTTAGATTAGGACATGTGAATTTTAATACTTTGAAAAGATTAGTAAATTTGGAATTACTACCTAATTTTAAAATAGATTCACATCACAAGTGTGAAATCGTGTTGAGGCAAAAATGGCCAAAACACCATTTCACTCAGATGGAAAGAGAAACAGAACCTCTAGAGTTAATGCACGGTGATATATGTGATTTAAAGTTTGTGCAAACTAGAGGTGGGAAAAAGTATTTTATATTTTTATCGATGATTGCACAAGATATCTTTTTTATATATATATATATATATATATATATATATATTTTGAGAAGTAAAGATGAGGCCTTAGAAGCTTTTAAAAGCTATAAGAATTAGGTTAAAAATCAACTTAGCAAACGAATTAAGATAATTCGAAGTGATAGAGGTGAGAATATGGAGCTCTTTTTGATGAATTTTGCTCGGATTCGGTATTATTCATCAAACGACTAGCTCCTTATTCACCACAATCAAACAAATATTGTTGAACGCAAAAAACCGAACTCGAAAGAGATGATGAATGTTTTGTTGATAAATTCGGGTTTACCTCACAATTTGTGGAGGGAAGCAATTCTCTCGGCTAACCACATTCTTAACAAAATACCATACAAAAATAAAGATAAAACTCCGTATGAGTTATGGAAAGGTCGAAAACCTTCCTACAAATATATGAAAGTGTGGGGGTGTTTGGCTAAAGTAGTTATACCTAAGCCAAAACAAGTCAAGATAATGCCTAAAATGATCGATTGCATTTTCATTGGATATGCAAATAATGAGAGTGCATATCAATTTTTAGTGCACAAATCAAGAATTCCGGATGTGCGAGAAGGTACAATTATTGAGTTAAGGAATGTTGTATTTTTGAAGATGTGTTTTGATAAGGGTCTTTTTATGCATGTTTTATGTGTATATTTAAGTATGATTTGAGTTATTTTATTGTTAGTTTCATAAATTTTTGATTGTACATATTTCACATTACTCCGAGGTGCTTTTATTGGTGTAGATTGATGATTTGGAGTTGTTTTGGTGAATTTTGGGCCATGGTTTCATGTCAAAACATACCTGGGGTTTCGGATGCAAAAACACTCAAAATCCCAAGCTAAACGCGTCATTTCGGGGCCTTTTCAGTCAAACATGGGCAGGTGTGTTTTTAAGCACGGTCTCGCTTTTTAGAAGTTAAAAACGAGCAATTTTTCGACCCCGACGTACCTTGTGTGGGAAAATCCAAAAACACGGCTGCCCGCTTTTTTAAAGCACGGGCGTGTTTTTCGTCGATCTGGATGTTCTTTTGCGAAATTATGGAAGCTTTCCTTCTTGCTTTTTGACAACCTTTGAGCAACTTTTACATCTCATTTTGTTGCATCAAACTCTATTATTCCTCAATTGTCATGTGGACACAATTATTCAACCAACTCAACCAATGGAAGTGGAGTATTGTCATGTGAATACAATGATTCAACCAACTCAACCATGAATGTGCACACAATGATTCAACCAACAACCATGGAAGTGGAGCATTTGTTAGCATTATTGATGTGTTCTTTCACAAAGATGGTGCCTATAAAAGCCAAGAGTTTGAGTTGGGAAAGGAATTCATAATTCATGTAATATTCATTCATATAGAGATTCATTGTGTATTTATCATGACACTTAGAAAATATTCATTGTATCCAACACTTTGAGTGGAATTGGGATCAAGAGGTCTTGGAGGAGTAAGCTTGTAGCAACATTGAGAAGAAGGTTTGGATCAACATCATCTATCAAGGAAGAAGTCATTGAGATTTTGAGAAAGATAAGTACATCATGTCTACAATACTTAAATCTTCTTGTGTAAATTACTCTTTTGTCAAAATCATGAGTAGCTAAACTCCTAGTGTTTGAATGTAATGAACTCTAGAATGGATTTGTGATTAAGGTTTGTATGTTTTTAATAATATTCTCATGTCTTGTGTGATTCACTTATATCATGTTTATTTCATTCGAGTTAATATTTTAGGTATATTAATTTGATATCTATTTCTCATCGGGTAATCGACAGATTTATGGTGAGAAAGACATATATAAGTGAAAAGAGTTGCATGCAATCCTAGATATGGGGACGACATAAATCTTCCGGATTAGGGTCAAACCTAATATGGGAATTCATAAATCGTTATAATGCAATTTTGGGGGTTTTAACTAGAAAGAGATTTGAGTTAATCAACTTGAGATTAGGAGTTTTTCGCCTTGAGAAAGGGTTTAACTTAAATCGGGAATTTCTATTGTCCACATAACATGAGATTTTATTAAAAGAGATTTTAGAATTCAAAAACGAGCAATTTTTCGACCCCGACGCATCCGTGTTGGGAAAATCCAAAAACACGGGCGTGTTTTTCGTCGATCTGGATGTTCTTTTGGCGGAAATTATGGAAGTTTTCCTTCTTGCTTTTTGACAACCTTTGAGCAACTTTTACATCTCATTTTGCTGCACCAAACTCTATTATTCCCTCAATTGTCATGTGGACACAATTATTCAACCAACTCAACCAATGGAAGTGGAGTATTGTCATGTGAATACAATGAATATTCAACCAACTCAACCATGAATGTGTGTTGAGTGTGAGTTTTGCATGTATTTTAGGGCATATTTATGGCTATAATTGTTTATAAACATGCAATAACGTGTATGAAATGGTATATATTCGCTCTTTGTGGAAAAGATATTACGCTTGCTTGTTTTGTAGGAATTTAACGATATTTGGAGTGATTTTGTGACAAATACGAGCATTGCTACCTAGAATCATCAAGAATCGGCGATTACACCCAATTGGAAGCCAACTATATGGAGTCTAGAGTCATAGTGATGAGTCGTGTGGCAAAAGAAGCATGGATTATCAAACAACAAGGAGATTTATCTCAAGAAACATCCAAACGCGTATGGAATTTCCAAAGACCGGGCGGGGTTTAGTATTTTGGTCATAACTCTCTCTACAAAATTGATATTGAGTTGGTTCAAGTGGCTATGGAAATCTAAACGAGAGGGCTACAACTCTTATGCGAGACCCCACAAACAAATTTGGACGTTTGTGTGGCGCACGGGTAACCGTGCGTGGACGCACGACATGTGCGCCCTACGAGACCGGATGTTTTCTACGAAATGGCGCACGGGTAGCCCGTGCGTGGCGCACGACCCGTGCGTTCTTGGCGAAAAACTCCAAAAATGACAAACAAATTGACCTAGCTTCTAAAAGGGTATAAATACCACTTTTTGGGGTGCACACCAGGGGAGAAAAGGTCTGGAAAAGACCCAAGAACACAAGAAATAGCTCAAATTCATCAAGGAAGAATCAAGGGAAGAATCGGGTCGAATCGGAGCTTGGGGATTGAAGATTAATCGAGAGATTATCCATTTCCCTAAGTTTTCTCATTCTTTGTGCTTTAATCTTTCATTTTAGCTTGCCATGAATATGAACAATTTGTCTATGAGTTATTTATTTGTAATGAGTAGCTAAACTTCTTGTGATTTACGGGTTTTGGAAGTAGATTAATTGAACTCTTGTTGAATGTTTTAATCTTAGTTGAAGTTATTGTCTTGAAGCCTATTTGAGTACTTTGTTCTTATTCTTGTTTTATCACTTGGCCAATGATTTAACTTGTTTGATATATTGATTCATAATTCAAGAGATGAGTTTCAATATTAGATCTTGAGTACTTGACATGAATATTTGCATAATCGAGAGGTTTGTGAATATTTGTGAGGATATTTGATCTTTTGTGCATTTGGGAGTTGTGTATCTTATGTTGAGTAGAGATGCTAGCATAGATATTTCAATCTACACTTTATATACATCTCGAGAGGGAGGATAAAATACCATTGTGATCGTCTTATAGGTGTATCGATAATAACTTTGGCTTTGATTAAATCGGACAACAAGAAGAATATTAATTGAAACCATAACCGGGAATCCATTTCATTCCCTTGATAATTCCATTATTCTTAGTATCTTGTGTTTTTGTGGTTAATCTTGTCTTTACTTCCATAACAATCATCAAATTTCGATCGTCTAAATAAAAATAAGACTATCTTAGTTCAATACTTAGCGCATAAATTTATTAGTCTCCGTGGATACGACCTTGCTTACCCTATTCTATAAACTACACCGTACACTTGCGGTGAAGCTAAAAATAAGGCGAACAAGTTTTTTGGCGCGTTCTGCCGGGACTAATATAATTTTTGCGCTTCTTAAAGGGGACTAATACAATTTTTGGTGCTAATATTGCGATAGATAGAATTATTTTTAATTTAGACATTTTTTATTTTATTTCATTTTTCTTTTGTAAATTCTATCTCTACAATGTTTGATTTGTTTCTTTGAATTGGTATAGGTGCACCCGCTCGAATGGATTTCAATAACTGGAATTCTTACAGTTATTGGAATAATCCTACTCCTATGTGCTATTACCCAGATTGGGGGAATTACGAAGATTTTTCATATACTAGCACGGAGAATATGATTCCACCCCCATCAAGGTCCAACGTAATGAATGGGTTTACAAATGCAGAGGCAAAACCATCTTTAGAAAAAGCCATCACCTTGTTAAGGATGCAAACAAGTTTGTTCAGGAGCGAGTCGAGGGACCGCTTTACTCGCGATGAAGCAAATAAGCCATCTTTAGAAGAAGCCCTCACCTCATTCATAAATCAATCCAATGCATTCATGAGTGAAACTAGGAGCTGCTTCGCAAGGCAAGATGCAAGGGTGGATAAAATAGAGCTACAAATGACACAGATGGCCAGTTCGATAAAAAATCTCGAAACCCAAGTGGGCCAATTAGTTACAATTGTTGGTGGGCAATATCAAAAGGGTCAATTTTCAAGCACCACTGAAGCCAACTCAAAGGAACAATGTAGTGCCATTCATCAAAAGAGTGGTACTGACTACGAGGAGCCGAAGATCCTGCAAAAGCAAGAAAGTTCGGAACCAAACACGGACTGTATGTCTATGCACTTTCAGCCCGTGTGTGGTGTCGAAAAGGAGCAGAAACAGGACAATGAACACATGAACAGTGCGTGATATCATAAGAAAGCTATCCCACAACGAAACGAACACTGGTGGTACATATGCACACGAACAACATGAGCATAATTCAAATCCAAGTGTTCCAACATCAGGACTCCAATACTTGCTTGGAAATCCCAATTATGCATTACTAGATGCAAACAATGGAAAAACGGTTCTTGACCATGATCCAAAGCGGCTAATATATGCATTCAAATGTGGTACGAATCGAAATTAATAAGCGTCAAGCTAAAGATGTTAAATATAGCGCTTGTTGGGAGGCAACCCAATGGTTTGTGGTGTGATTTTTGTTTTTGTTTGTTTTCTTTTTTGTAAAAAAAAAACTGAAGTTAAGCATCACGCACGGGTGACCCGTGCGCTAAGCGCACACCCGTGCGTGCCTAGAGGGAGGAATAATGTGACTTCGGCATGAAGCACGGGTAGCCCGTCGTCATTCACCTAAGACAATATTAAGGTACAAAACTTGAAGTGATGGTTGAAAGAAGTAGTCCTAGCGATAAGAGGTGATGCGAAAGAGGGCCATTATCCACCACCACCCGCACAAATGATGAATCGTAAATCCACACGAGTTTAATATTGAAATTCTATCTTCTCTTACGTGCGATATAATTTCATTTAAGTTTGGGGAGAAATAGTTATTTTGATATGGAATGTGTGGATAAATAAAAAAATTGCATTAATTTTGTGTGTTTACATATAGTTGCATGTAGAGCATTTTAGGTTGCATTTGCATTAGAAACACGTTTCTTTGGTTTAGCACGTTTATTGCTTTCATAGATTGTAGGGAGTGAGTTGATCTCTTGATTGTAACTTGTGCTTGATTTTGAAAATTTTATATTGTTTGGATTGGGTGTTGAGCATGAGTTGATTGAACCATGAATAGATGATATTGAGCATGTGGATATTGAGAACATGGTTTGATGCTTTGAATTACGTATTTGCAAGCCTGTGAGCTTTTGAGCCTTTACTGCTTTCATCATATGCAGTCTTGTTGATTGATTTGAGTGTATCATTCATGTTGTTAGAATTCTAGAACTTGCTCGTATCTTTGTCAAGGTCACATGTTGTATGCGGTGTGAAAATGATCAAAGGCCATTTTTGTTAGCCCTTCAAGCCTTTTGCTTACCTAAGATGATATTGAAATCCCTAGTTAGCCAACTTGAGCCTATTGCCTAATTTCTTGATAGCAACAATTCAAGCCTTAACTTGATATATTTGCTACCCTACACTTGAGCGTATAACATTGAGTAGAGGGAGTGAATGAGGTTGAATGGGTTGGAATTGAAAAGTTGGATAATTGTGCAAAATTGGTTGATGGGAACAAAAAAAAAAAGAAGAAGAAAAAGAGGAGAAAAGAAAGGTTGAAAATTCATAAAAGAGTCGGGAAAAAAATTGACTTTATGATGTGAGTTTTCATTGAATGAACTTGAAGGCTAAGAATTGTATGTGAGGTCATAATGTTTACAAAAGAATTTTTTTGTGTTTCAGGTTTGTATGTTTTTAATAAAATTCTCATGTCTTGTGTGATTCACTTATATCATGTTTATTTCATTCGAGTTAATATTTCCAGTATATTAATTTGATATCTATTTCTCATCGGGTAATCGAGAGATTTATGGTGAGAAAGAACATATATAAGTGAAAAGAGTTGCATGCAATCCTAGATATAGGACGACATAAATCTTCCGGATTAGGGTCAAACCTAATATGGGAATTCATAAATCGTTATAATGCAATTTGGGGGTTTTAACTAGAAAGAGATTTCATTTAATCAACTTGAGAAAGGGTTTAACTTAAATCGGGAATTTCTACTGTCCACATAACATGAAATTTTATTAAAAGAGATTTTAGAAGTCAAAACGAGCAATTTTTGACCCCGACGCGTCTGTGTTTCGGGAAAATCAAAAACACGGCCTGCTCGTGCTTTTAAAGCACGGGCGTGTTTTTCATCGATCTGGATGTTCTTTTGGCGGAAATTATGGAAGTTTTCCCTTTTTGCTTTTTGACAACCTTTGAGCAACTTTTACATCTCATTTTGTTGCACCAAACTCTATTATTCCCTCAATTGTCATGTGGACACAATTATTCAACCAACTCAACCAATGGAAGTGGAGTATTGTCATGTGAATACAATGATTCAACCAACTCAACCATGAATGTGCACACAATGATTCAACCAACAACCATGGAAGTGGAGCATTTGTTAGCATTATTGATGTGTTCTTTCACAAAGATGGTGCCTATAAAAGCCAAGAGTTTGAGTTGGAAAAGGAATTCATAATTCATAACTCATGTAGTATTCATTGATAGAGAGATTCATTGTATATTCATTGTATATTCTAAGTTTCAAAGCAAAATACATTGAGAGGATAAAAAGAGAGGTAGAGTTGGAAGTTGAAGAGCAATAGAGGAGAAGGCTTGGAGCTCAACATCATTGCAATCAACCAAGGAGGAAGTCTTGTATTGGTCTTGAATAAGAGCTAAGTACAGCATGTTCATTTTATTCATATCTTCTTGTGTAGTATATTCTCTTGTCAAAGCCATGTGTAGCTAAATTTCTAGTGTTTGAATGTAATGAACTCTAGAATGAATTTGTGATTAAGGCTTGTATGTTTTTAATAAAATCTTCATGTTTTGTGTGATTCACTTATATTATGCTTTATTCATTCGAATTGGTATATGCACAATATTGATTTGAAGTTTATTTTTCATCCGGAAATCGAGAGATTCATGGTGAAATAGAACCTATATAAGTGAAAAGAGTTGCATGCAATCCTAGATATAGGACAACATAAATCTTCCGGATTAGGGTCAAACCTAATATGGGAATTCACAAATCGTTATAATGATGTCTTGGGGTTTTAACTAGGAAGAGATTTGATTAATCAACTTGAGATTAGAAGTTATTCGCTCGATAGAGGTTTAACTTAAATTGGGAATTTCTACGGTCCATAACATGAGATTTTATTAAACGGGGTTGGTTTTTGCTTAAGGGCTTATGGTTGTATTTTTATCTTGTTGAATCACAAAAACATTCTAGAGGGATTTACATTCAAACACATTTCTAGCTCTTGATTTCTTAATTCTACAATCTACTTTTATTTGATCTTTTGTAAGTTGCAATTATTTTAAATTCTCTATTTTTTATTTTCCATTTTAACAAACAAAACTCGAAAATTATTAGATTAAATAACAAAAAGACGGTAATTATTAGTACTTACAATCCTCGTGGGAATGACACTCGGTACTCAACAATCTATACTATAAAACGGTAGGTGCACTTGCCTAAGGTTTTAAAGGTAGCTTTTGAGTATGTGTGTGCTTGTTTTTATTTTGAATTTGTCGACAAAAGGTAATTTTTTTAAAACAAATTGAGTGCTTGCTAGTCAATAACTTAGCCCAATTATACCTTTATTAACTTGTTAATTTGTGTTTCAATGTGAAGCAATTGATTGTCTAAGATAGATTGCGTGGATGCGGGCTAAATTTTGACGAGATTTCCAACACCATATTACTTGATGTGTTAAGGCATTTATGACAATACTTAGTGTTATGAACGTTCGAGAATCATGATTTAGTGGTGGTTAACTAGTTGTTAAACCAAGCTTGTGGATAAAAAATGAAAAAAAAAAAGAAAAAAAAAAAAAAAAATGGACCAATCGGTTATACTCCTCTATTTGTTGTTGCTTAGTAACTAGGAGCATTCATGAGCCCCATGTTTGTCTTTTACGTAAAACGGCGCCAAAAACTTGATGGCTCAAAAGCTACCTTTAAAACCTTAGGCAAGTGCACCTATCGTTTTATAGTATAGATTGTTGAGTACCGAGTGTCATTCCACGAGGATTGTAAGTACTAATAATTACCGTCTTTTTGTTATTTAATCTAATACTTTTCGAGTTTTGTTTGTTAAAATAGAAAATAAAAAAAAATAGAGAATTTAAAATAATTGCAACTTACAAAAGATCAAATAAAAGTAGATTGTAGAATTAAGAAATCAAGAGCTATAAATGTGTTTGAATGTAAATCCCTCTAGATTTTTTGTGATTCGAGTTTGTATGTTTTTAATAAAATTATCATGTCTTGTGTGATTCACTTATATCATGTTTATTTCATTCGAGTTAATATTTACGGTATATTAATTTGATATCTATTTCTCATCGGGTAATCGATGATTTATGGTGAGAAAGAACCATATATAAGTGAAAAGAGTTGCATGCAATCCTAGATATAGGACGACATAAATATTCGGATTAAGTTCAAACCTAATATGGGAATTCATAAATCGTTATAATGCAATTTTGGGGGTTTTAACTAGAAAGAGATTTCAGTTAATCAACTTGAGATTAGGAGTTTTTCGCCTTGAGAAAGGTTTTAACTTAAATCGAAATTTCTACGGTCCACATAACATGAGATTTTATTAAAAGAGGTTGGTTTTCGCTAAGGGCTTATGGTTGTATTGTTATCTTGTTGAATCACAAAAACATTCTAGAGGGATTTACATTGAACACATTTCTATCTCTTGATTTCTCATTCTACAATCTACTTTTATTTGATTTATTGTAAGTTGCAATTATTTTAAATTCTCTATTTTTCATTTTCCATTTTAACAAACAAAACTCTGAAAATTGCTAGATTAGATAACAAAAAGAGAGTAATTATTAGTACTTAAAAGTCTCGTGGGAATGACACTCGATACTCAATAATCTATACTACAAAACGATAGGTGCACTTGCCTAAGGTTTTCTAGAGTAGCTTTTGAGCCATCAAGTTTTTGGCGCCGTTGTCGGGATTGTAATATTAAGAACGCTTTATTTTTATTAATTTAATCATTTTTTACCATCATCTTTCTTTTTTATCTATCTTTGTAAGTCTTGGATTACACTTATCCTCTCTATTTACCGCAGTGCATGCATGCCTACTCGTCGTCGAATTTGGAAGCGCGACATGGTAGAGCAACACAGAGGAAAGTACTAATACAGACACGAAGAAGATATTAACGAAAGCAAAGATTTCGGCATGGCGGATGAACAAAGAACTATGTACGATTACGCCAAACCATCTATGGATGGCACATCGCTAAAAGTATCGTGAGGCCATTTGTTGCGACCAATAATTTTGAAATAAAACCAAATGTCATTCGGAGATGGTGCAACAGTTTGTTCAATTTGACGGCCTACCGGACAAAGATCCGAATAATCATATCACAAATTCTCTCGAAATCTGCGTCGTTCAAAATCAATGGGGTCTCGACGATGCCATTTGTTTACGCATGTTCCCATTTACTCTTGGGATGGGCTAAACAATGGCTAAATAGTTTGCCAAAGTGAACAATCACAACATGGAGCATCATGGCCGAAAAGTTCCTTTTGAAGTATTTTCCACCAGGCCAAAAGCGCACGATTGAGGAATGAAATCTCTTCATTCACCCAAGAAGACAGACGAGACCTTGTACGACACTTGGGAGAGATTCAAAGAATTGTTGCGGAAATGCCCACATCATGGTCTTCCTATTTGGATGCAAGTCCAAACATTTTACAATGGGCTACTCTCGTCAACAAGGCAAATGATCGATCGGCGGGGTGGGGAACTTTGAACAATAAAACACGAGGAAAGCCGCCAAGATCTCGATAGAGGGAATGGCCATGAATGGATATCAATGGCAATCCGCATACGAGGTAAACCTAGTGAGCAGTGGGTGTTTATAATGCGATGCGGTGGTTACTCTAGCCGCACAAGTCGAAGCTTTGACCCAAAAGATCGACGATCTAGCGACTCCTAAACCACCACCACCGCACGTTTTATCTTGTGAAACTTGCGGGGATTGCATAATCATCGGGACTGCCCACACACAATACCACCAGCTAAACAAGGCCATTACGTTGGGAATCGAGCCGAAATTACCCAAATAATCCTTACGGCAACACATACAATCCTGGGTGGCGACAACATCCTAATTTCGGTTGGGGAAATCAAGGTCAACCACGGCCTAATCACAATCCTAACCTACACACGCTTCCGGAGTTCAGCCAAATCAAGGTAAGCTTAACTTGGAAGATCTTATAACAAAGTTTGTGCAATCAATGAGATACTCGATTCCAAGCGGTAGAGACATCTTTAAGAAATCGGGAGGCATCTATCCATAATCCGGAAAACCAAATAGGACAGATTGCAAATATGATTTACGAAAGACCACAAGGAAGTTTGTCGGGTAACACTTAGCCAAACCCAAGAGAGCATGTAAAAGCAATCACCATCAATGTTCCACATGAGCATAACACTCCCATGCGTAAATATATGGGGATGACAAACCCGTGAAAAAGGTGGTTGCGAATACAAGCCCAAGATTCCTTACACGAGTTTAATCAAGAAGATAGAAGGGAGGACAAATTTGGTAAGTACGCTTGATTCTTTCAAGCAATTACATACTAATATTCCACTTGTTCAACCTCCTTCAAAGCATGTTAGGGATCTTAATGACATCATTCCTAGTGAAAATAAGCTTAACAAATTATCAAATGTGCAATTGAATGATAAATGTCCTTCCAATGAACTACCACAAAAATTTAATGATCCCGGAAGCTTTATTATCCCTTGCACAATTGATGATTTACTGTTGATAGGGCACTAGCCGACTTGGGAGCTAGTATCAACGTGATGTCTTATAATACATTCAAGCATATGGGATTAAGTGAATGAAACCTACTAGGATGGACATTCACTTAGGTGATAAATCGATTAAACATCCTACGGTATTATTAATGGTGTGTTAGTCAAGATTGATAAATTCATATTCCCGATTGATTTTGTTATTCTTGATATGCATGATGATATTGATGTTCCTCTAATTCTTGGGCGTCCTTTCTTGGCTACGGCGAAATCTATCATTGATGTTCATGAGGGAAAATTAACTTTGAGAGTGGGGGATGAACAAGTAATTTTGAAATTCATGTTGATATTGAAAAGGATACTACTTGTTCTTTTGCCGATTCGATTTCATTGCACGATGAGAAATCTAAAAATCTGTTGGAGAAAAGTGTTGTTCAAAGTCCATGTTGGAAGCTTATGCCCGAAAAGGGGACCAGAAAGTTCAAAGAGCACATTTTGAAGCATAAAGTTGGAGGTAATGTTACGAAATGTCTAAAGGATTTTCATAAGTCCAAAGCTCCACCCGACTAATCTCCACATTTGGGTAAACGGTCCAGCTATACGACTTTAAAGAAGCGCTAACCGGGAGGCAACCGAGAATTTTGTGTGCATTTTCTCTTACTTAATTTTTTTATTGCTTGGGGATTGAAAAAAATTAAAAAAAAAAAACACGGATCTGGTCGTGCTTAAAAAGCACGGCCGTGTTAAATCACCGCGAACACACCCGGCCGTGTTCAAAAAATCCAAGGTTTTGTAGGAAAAATTAAATGCACCGAACACGCCAGGCCGTGCTTGAAAAGCACGGCCGTGTTTTTCAAAAAAAAAAAATTAAAAAAAAATTTGATCGAAAAAATTCATACCGAACACGCGTGTTTTTATTAAAAAAATTCAAAAAAAAACTCAAAAAAATTATATTTGATGATTTCACGGTATTTGAGTTGGATATCCTTGATTAGGTATGAAGATGTCGATGAAGGTCTCGTCTTAAACAACCCAATGGTCGCTCAATACCGATTTCACTCTTCTTAGTAAGGTCGTATTTTTCTTTTTCCACCTCTTTTATTTTCTTCTAGTGTGATTGATTTTTGAGTGTTTTGTTTGTGTCCGTTCATCTTCTTTTTTTCACATTGAGGACAATGTGAACCTTTAAAGTTGGAGGTGGGTGCAATTACATTCTTAGAATGCTTGTGTGTTTGTTCAGTATGTGTGTACTTGTTTTTATTTTGAATTTGTCGACAAAAGGTAATTTTTTTAAACAAATTGAGTGCTTGCTAGTCAATAACTTAGCCCAATTATACCTTTATTAACTTGTTAATTTGTGTTTCAATGTGAAGCAATTGATTGTCTAAGATAGATTAGCGTGGATGCGGGCTAAATTTTGACGAGATTTCCAACACCATATTACTTGATGTGTTAAGGCATTTACGATAATACTTAGTGTTATGAACGTTCGAGAATTCATGATTTAGTGGTGGTTAACTAGTTGTTAAACCAAGCTTGTGGATAAAAAAAATGAAAAAAAAAGAAAAAAAGAGAAAAAAAAATGGACAAATCGAGGTTATACTCCTCTATTTGTTGTTGCTTAGTAACTAGGAGCATTCATGAGCCCCATGTTTGTCTTTTACGTAAAACGGCGACACAAATATGAGTATGGAAAACCACTCTAGGAGTGTTTGAACGAAAATTCAAAATATAAACCTAGTGGAAGAATGCTCGAAAGGTCTACAAAAAAAAAAAAAGAAAGAAAATCGAAAGGGAGAATGTATATTCCTTGAATTCTCATTCCAATAAAAGTTCAAGAAGCTTGGTTATATGACTAGTAGACTAACTACAATGATCTATTGAATTCTTGTATTTTCATGACATTATTGAATTGAAGTTATTCATAGCTATCAATATCTGTGGAGTGATGATTTCAAGTTTGAATAATGCTGTTGATATTACAATCTTTCTTGACAATCGATCGTTTTGCAAAAGCGTGTTTTTACTAAATGGTTAATTCGGTTGAGAAGTCTAAGAACTTGATTTGCTTGTGTTCAATGTGTTGAAAAACAAAATCCTTGTGTGTTGTAATTTATTGAACCATTCTTATTGATTTAATGTTTTGCTTGAGGACAAGCAAAGTTCAAAGTTGGAGGTGGTTTGATAAGGGTCTTTTTATGCATGTTTTATGTGTATATTTAAGTATGATTTGAGTTATTTTATTGTTAGCTTCATAAATTTTTGATTGTACATATTTCACATTACTCCGAGGTGCTTTTATTGGTGTAGATTGATGGAGCTGTTTTTTGTGAATTTTGGGTCATGGTTTCATGTCAAAACATACCCGGGGTTTCGGATGCAAAAACACTCAAAATCCCAAGTTAAACGCGTCATTTCGGGGCTTTTTCGGTCAAACACGGGCGGGGTGTATTTTTAAGCACGGACGTGCTTTTTAGAAGTAAAAACGAGCAATTTTTCGACCCCAACGTACCAAACATGGCCGTGTTAAGGAAAATCCAAAAACACGGGCGTGTTTTTCGTCGATCTGGATGTTCTTTTGGCGGAAATTATGGAAGCTTTCCTTCTTGCTTTTTGACAACCTTTGAGCAACTTTTACATCTCATTTTCTTTGCACCAAACTCTATTATTCCCTCAATTGTCATGTGGACACAATTATTCAACCAACTCAACCAATGGAAGTGGAGTATTGTCATGTGAATACAATGATTCAACCAACTCAACCATGAATGTGCACACAATGATTCAACCAACAATCATGGAAGTGGAGCATTTGTTAGCATTATTGATGTGTTCTTTCACAAAGATGGTGCCTATAAAAGCCCGAGTTTGAGTTGGGAAAGGAATTCATAATTCATGTAATATTTATTCATATAGAGATTCATTGTGTACTTATCATAGACACTTAGAAAATATTCATTGTGTCCAACACTTTGAGTGGAATTGGGATCAAGAGGTCTTGGAGGAGTAAGCTTGTAGCAACATTGGAGAAGAAGGCTTGGATCAACATCATCTATCAAGGAAGAAGTCATTGAGATTTTGAGAAAGATAAGTACATCATGTCTACAATACTTAAATATTTTTGTGTAAATTACTCTTTTGTCAAAATCATGAGTAGCTAAACTCCTAGTGTTTGAATGTAATGAACTCTAGAATGGATTTGTGATTAAGGTTTGTATGTTTTTAATAAAATTCTCATGTCTTGTGTGATTCACTTATATCATGTTTATTTCATTCGAGTTAATATTTCCGGTATATTAATTTGATATCTATTTCTCATCGGGTAATCGCCATGATTTATGGTGAGAAAGAACCTATATAAGTGAAAAAGAGTTGCATGCAATCCTAGATATAGGACGACATAAATCTTCCGGATTAGGGTTAAACCTAATATGGGAATTCATAAATCGTTATAATGCAATTTTGGGGGTTTTAACTAGAAAGAGATTCCAGTTAATCAACTTGAGATTAGGAGTTTTTCTCCTTGAGAAAGGGTTTAACTTAAATCGGGAATTTCTACGGTCCACATAACATGAGATTTTATTAAAAGAGGTTGGTTTTCGCTAAGGGCTTATGGTTGTATTTTTATCTTGTTGAATCACAAAAACATTCTAGAGGGATTTACATTGAACACATTTCTATCTCTTGATTTCTCATTCTACAATCTATTTTTATTTGATTTATTGTAAGTTGCAATTGTTTTAAATTCTCTATTTTTCATTTCCATTTTAACAAACAAAACTACGAAACTTGCTAGATTAGATAACAAGAAGAGGGTAATTATTAGTACTTAAAATCCTCGTGGGAATGACACGGTCAGACTCAATAATCTATACTACAAAACGATAGGTGCACTTGCCTAAGGTTTTCTAGAGTAGCTTTTGAGCCATCATGTTTCCTTGTCAAGAAAGGAAAGAAGCCAGTCGGCAAAAGAACACGTGATCATCTGGCGATGGTGATCATCAAAGTGATGAAGAACAAGACGCAATAAAAGGGCAAAATAACTAAGTCTTTTGGTCCAAATTTTCTAACTTATGTGTTAGAAAATGAACGAGACAATTGGTGAAGCATTGTTGAAGGTCGAAGCTCCATTTCGGAAAGAAGCTATTAATAGTGAGATAGATTTCATTATGCAAAATCATACTTGGGAGTTGGTAGATCTCCACCGGAAATAAACCTTTAGGATGCAAGCGGATCCTTAAAAGAAAATATAAAGTGATGGAACTATTGATAAATACAAGGCGAGATTAGTAGCTAAGGGACTTAAACAAAGAGAAGGCATTGATTTCTTTGATACGTATTCACATGTGACAAGAATCACATCTATTAGAGTTCTCATTGCTATTGTTGCATTGCATAACCTTGAAATACACCAAATAGATGTGAAAATGGCTTTTCTAAATGGTGAATTAGAAGAGAAAATCTACATGGAACAACCGAGAAGGGTTTGTTGCTCCTGAGGGCGAGGAGAAGAAGGTGTGCAAACTCGTTAAGTCATTATATGGCCTTAAGCAAGCTCGAAATAATAGCACGAAAAATTTGAATGAACTATGTTGTCAAATGATTTCAAAACGAGTGTGACAAATGCGTTTACATTAAAGACACACTTAATGCTTATGTGATTGTCTGTCTTCATGTTAATGACATGTTAATTATGGGTAGTAATCATGATATAATCGAGAATACTAAGAAAATATTGACCAAACATTTTGATATAAAATATATTGGTGTAGCAGATGTTATTCAGGGAATTAAGATCTCGAAAACATCTAATGGACTTGTTTTATCACGATCTCGTTATATTGAGACAAGATCTTGAAAGTTCAATGCTTATGACGAGTCCTCCGGCTAAAACGCCTATTGATTTAAGCTTACACTTAGCTAAAAATCGGGGGTGGGCATGTATCTCAACTAGAATGTTCTCGGATTATTGGGCATGTCTAATGTATGTAACAAAGCGCACACGTCCAGGATATTGCCTACGCGATTAATAAAGCGAGTAAATTTACGAGTAATCCTGGAAATGACCATTGGAAGGCATTGATAAGGGTTCTTAGGTATCTAAGACTCACCTTAAATTATGGATTACATTACTCGAGATATCCAGTTGTATTAGAAGGATACAGTGATGCTAATTGAATATCTGACTCAAAAGATTCCAAGTCCACTAGTGGTTATGTTTTTACCATTGGTGGTGGAGCGGTGTCATGGAAATCCTCTAAACAAACGTGTATAGCTCGATCCACGATGGAATCGAGAGTTTATAGCTTTGGATAAAGCTAGTGAATAAGCGAAATGGCTTCGCAACTTTTTAGAGGATATTCCTTGTTGGCCTAAGGTGCATTTCGCAATCATGATACATTGTGATAGTCGTCGGATATAGGAAGGGCTCAAAATAGTATGTACAATGATAAGTCTCGACATATACATTGAAAACATAATATCGTTAGGTAGTTAATCTCAAATGGGGTTATTACAATCGATTACGTGAAATAAAAAAAAAAACCTAGCGGATCAGTTAACTAAAGGTTTGAATTGAGATCAAGTATCTTATCGAAAGGAATGGGCTTAAAATCCACAAATAAGAGTGTTCATAGCGGTAACCCAACCTTGTGAATTGGAGATCCTAAGACCTTGGTTCAATGGGACAACTAAGTTATGAATATTCGAGGTGAACACTTGGAACATGTTACTGACTCATTTCTGTCAGTGGAGAAACTTGTTGAATGTGGTGATGTTAAGTTATAAACTTTTAATGATTATTATACTTTAAAAAGAAGTGGAGTATAGCAGGATACTCTTAATAGGAGATCACCTATATAAGTGTGAAGGCGGGCGCTTCAACAAAACACTTATGAATCAAGATGTTGTCCAGGGCCAAAATGGACACAACCGTGAGAACCAAATGGTGTTAGGAAAGATATTGTGTGGATGTTGTTGTTTTGGTTTTTACATAAGCGGTGAAACAGTTCAAGACATTGCGTCGGTGTGCGATCTAGTAAATCGATAGTATTCACTAAGGAATGTTCAAAGCCACAAGCTACCTCTCCCGTCTGATAGCTTTCCGTATTGAACTCTCTTAGTGTATCGCATACTACTCATATGCATTTATTTTCATTCATGTGGAGGATTGTTTGACCCAATTTTGACCAATTATTTAAGTGGGTTCATTTATTGGATGTATGAAATAAATGAGATAAATGTCATCTACGCCGCGGGTAGACGAGTTTAGCATTTTGAATTTCTCAAAAATAATGTCGGGTGAATGAGAAATAAATGCATGAAATCGGCCACTTAAAATGTTTTTATATATGGAATATAAAAGAGTTGGAATATGGAAAGTCATATCCCACATCAAAAATATATAGAATGTTTGACTAGTTAATAAAGATCTTTACCACTAATAAGGAGTAATCATGTGGAACTCCTTATGGTACACCCTAGTGGACAAGTCAATTTTAACTAGCCTTTGGCTAGCTCAAAAGCATCGAGCACGGTGCTCGGCGGGCCCGGGCCGCCGCGCGACGTCGCACATAGTCGTATTGGAGGCTTTAGAGACGCTTTGCACCGCATCGTCTCAATGAGCTTTGATCCGGTGGCTTGGTGAGCGTGGCGAAGCGGCTCAAGTGGCGTGACTTGGCGAGAATCGTCCGATTAGCGACACGTGGTGCCGATTGGATCGTCTGTCTGATGGGGCACCACCGATCGACACATCGTCAATGTGCGGAATCGCTGTGTCCCTTCGATCGGATGTGATCAGGACCATCGGATCGCGCGCGATCCGGCGATCAAGACGATCGATCCGGACCAGAGGTTGCACCCAATCTAAAGAAGCACCAGGAGCTCTATATAAAGCAACCTCCAGAATTCATTTCAACACATCAGAAAAATTCGAAATCTTCTAGCATACTGCATAAAAGTCTTGAGAGTCCAAAAACAATAAAAAAGTTCGAAGTGTCTTGTGAATTGTAGTGTTGCTATCACAAGACATAAGTCGTCGTATCTTAGGAGACGATTGCCAATTTCCGTTAACACCGTGAGCGGGGCAATTTTATCTTAAAGATAAAGAGTCCAACTCTTGCCTCGACTTTCTGTTACTCTGCTCAATTTTCTTCGGCAATTCGATATACATCAACTACTTTTCCAACATAAGTAACTTCTCCAAAAAGTCCATTCTAGAGAAGTTACAATTAGAGACTTTTTGAAAAATTACTTCCCATAAATTCATTTTTAGAATGAACTTTTGTATAAATGCTCTTAAACATGCACTATACCATAAAAAAAAAAAAAATAGGCCCCTTTTCTCTTAAAATGGCTTTTTTAAGCTGAATATTGCAAAATTGGAGAAAAATTACACAATTGGGGTGAATTTGGGGATCATTAAAAAATTAGAGTGAATCGTGGATTGGATTCACGACTAAAAGCCGAGTCGAGAATCCAATCCACAAGCGGTTTTTTTTTTTTTAAAAAAAAAATGTGCACGATTTCTAGTCGTTAATACAACCATTTTAATAAAAAAATCGTTGGAATAACAAATACCACATAAAATTGTGTTTGTGTGTACTCGAACAACAATTTTAATAAAAAAAATGTTGGAATAACAAATACCACATAAAATTGTATTTATGTGAATTTTGGGAGAGATTAATAAAAGAAGTGTATGCGTCATTCCTACACCATGTTTTTTTTTTTCTCAACGCGTTATTCAAACCAACGCATTTGTATTAATACATTCAAATACCCGTATTCAAAATTCTAATCATTTTATTCTTATTTGAAGTATATTCGAATACATACAAAATTTAAGCATATCGTTATTGTTGAGTTATTTAATGTTGAGTTATTTAAAAATTACATATTTATAATAAGAGATTTTTTTCTTAATAGGAAGAAAATGCATTTTCTTGATTCTTTTCAATTTTGACTTAGCAACCCTTATTTATACTAGGACAACTGTATAATCAATTACTAAGATTTATTTTATCTAAAGGATACATTTCATTTACTATGATGTATATATTTTGTTAGATTATTCCAGTGAATGAAATGTAACTATTAGATCAAATAAATCATGTCCATTGATTAAAGAATTGTCTTAGTATATAAATAAATAAGGGTTGCTTAGCCAAAATTGAAAAGAATAAAAAAAAATACATTCTCTTCGTGCTAAAAAAATATCTCTTATTCAAAATATATAATTTTATCACTCCTCAACAATAAAGAAAGATATGTTAGATTTTTGTATACGAATATCTAAGTTGATTTGTATATATTCGAATATATTTCAAATAAGAATAATAGAATTAGAATTTTGAAGAGTAGGAGTGGGCGTTGGTTTGACCAACACCAACTCGTTGAGAAAAAAATATGGTGTGGAATGACGCATACACTTCTTTTATTAAAATGGTTGTCCGGTCGTTAATTAAAATCAATCTTATTCCTAGTCGTTAATTGATTAATTCAATTGGCTAGAACATAATTCGTTTTAAAAAAAAAACAGTCGTGGATTGGATTCACGACTCAACTTTAGTCGTTAATCCAATCCACGACTCACATTAATTTTCTAATGATCCCCAAATTCACTCCAATTGTGTAATTTTTGACCAAATATATAATACAGTTAAAAAAGCCTCTTAAAATCGTTTGGATTTTCGAGTCCCAACCCGGATAGAAATGAATAGGGTCGGAATTGTCATGGTATCTAAAGGTAAACGCATAAATACAAAATGCTTTGAAGGATCATAATTGTTCACTTGTGAGACACCTTAATGGTGTTGAATATCTTGCTTTTATTTTTAAGTGATAAAAACACCACTTTGCTTAATTTGTCAACCTCATTATGAAGTTTTTTGACATTTAATTAGGCCCCCAAACCCAATGATAATCATGAAAGTTGATTTACCAAATTCACTTAATTTAAAACTTAAGTGAACTTGCAATAATCCAACACAAACACACCATAAATCTTGTAATCCATAACTTAAACGACGGTGACAAATTAAATATCCATGGAGATAAGGCTAAATATTTGTGACAAGATAGCGACATATATATACAAAACAAAAACTAGCAAAAAAGAATGATGGAAACTAAAATACGGAAAATAACAATAATAACCCACTATGAAATAAATTAGCCAAGTCCATAAATTAATTAGGCACTTTTTTTATCGGAAATTAATTAGGCACTTAATCTAACTACTACTAGTGATTATAATAACTACAACAAGGAGAAACCTCATGAACAAATAAAAGAAAAATTTTACAAAATGGATTAGATTTATCTAACATGAACTTTCATCACCTCATAACTTGGGCTTGTTTTTGACCCCCACTTCATTCCTTTCAATTTCCAAAGGAGAGCTCACATTTGCCATACCCTACAAGTGCAACAACAAACAACAGTTATAATTAAAATAAGAAAAAAATCACACAAGTAAAATTCATTCTTGAGCAATTTAATCATATATCTTTTATGTGCATGAATAATGAAAAATTGGATGGGATCATATTCCATATTAGCAACCATAAAGCACTTATTATATTAATTGTGGGATTTTAATATCGTAAATACTGTTTACTTACACGAATTTGGAAATAAAGAATTACATCCGATTGGACGGGGCCTGGGAGTGGGGTGGATGGGGGTGGTTCATAAGTCCAAGACATGTCAGAAAACAGGTGTCCACCAATCACGTGCTATACAATTTAACTTGACTAGCCCCCAACTTCCAATGCGTTGTGGGCCTCACCACATTCACCATTATTGACCCCCCGCACATGATAGCCACTCATCCCTAGACAAATTCTTAAACTACGCCACTAAATTGATTTAACAAAAGTTCAGTTTTGCTGTGTTGTTCAAGAGAACATAACATCAGTCAATTATACTTTAATCTAACGTCAGCATTTCTACCTTATCAAGAAAACGTCAACATTTCTACTCCCTATAAGTTAACCACATTAAAACAAAAAGTAATTTACTAAAAAATATCTTTGTATAAATCGAAATTCGGTTAATATTGAAACAAATTTTGAATTACATTCTAAAAGGAGTAATTGACAACATAACATTTTATGCAAGTTTATTACTAAACCCTAATGTTTTGAGGTACATTATCTTCTACCTATTATATCAAACTTTAACCAAATCTAGTAATTTCTGCAGTAAAAGAATATAACTAAATAAATCTTAAAATAAGTAAAATTAATGATAAATTCATCGCACACCACCCTTAGGCTACAATTCTTTCTCCTAAAAGGAAACCAAACATATATCATATTCTGTAATATATTATTCTACTAATGTATAATTTTCTACTAATACGTCATATTTTCTTTCCACTACGTCATAGTTGAAGGTAACATTCACGGATTCACCTTTCTACATTGGCTTGTTCACATTTTCAAAATTTGATTGGCTCACACCAAAATTAATTCACAAAAGATGAAAAGTGTGATCTAATCATATAAGATAAAAATCTATCTTTCAGGTGAGTGACGATATTAATTTCAAAGTATAACAAAATAATATCAAAATAAATGCAGTAAGAGGGGACTATTAAGGTACTCACTCGGCTGTTGAGAAACAATGTAAGCGGCCCCACCAAAGAAGCAAGTGCCAAAAGCGCGTCCCTTCTTCTGGTAATAGCTATTGAAAGCGAAAGAAGCGTGCGCCTCGAGCGTGTTAGGATCGAAACACGTGGACCCTGGCTGAATCGGATGGCAATCAGCCCCTCCCTCCCCACACGCATAATCTAAACCTGCCTGCAGCTTATCTTTCCCCGCCTCCCCCTTCGCCACGCACCACGTCTGCCCATTCGCCGTCGACACCCTCTGTTCGCCGCCGGTCACCGGCGCAGGCGAGTTGTCCCGATACCCTTTCAGACCCTCCGCCGTGAACGGAATGTCGTAAACCTTCTTCTCGTCGGGGTAGAAAAGCCCGAAGTTCCTTTCCGACGTGGGCCCCACCTTCTTGTTCTCATTGAAGAGGGCGAAGAGGTAGACCGTCAGATCCGCGTGCGGCCGGAGCGGAGTTCCGCCGCCGGAGAGGACACGGCGGACTAGATTACCGTTGTAGGCGGCGGCATTCTCGACGGTGGCGCCGAGCTCATTCGAGTCCCCCTTCGACGGCCACCCGGTCTCGCTGACGATGATCGGAACGTCGTCGTACTTCAGCGCCGACATCGCCGCGAAAACGGCGTCGATCTGAGCGTCGAAGAGAGAAAAGTATCTCAAACCGTTGCCGCCGTCTACGACGCCGGGATTCTCCCGGAAAAGCGCGTAATCCAGGGGAATGACGTCAGCGTTGGACTCGTAGGCGAAAAATGGGTACACATTGATCATGAGTGAGGATCCGGTTTTCGGAGGAACTCTAGCATTGGCTTGAAGACCGGTTCGATTAGATCCGGCCGGAACGAGCCGGCCGACGACGGGTACGATGTCTGCAACGCGCTGAGAGCAATGGGGGATGTGATCTTAATGTCGCCATGAAAATTGTACTTCACGAGCGCTTTCTGAATATTGTACAGCGCCGGAATGAGGTAGCGCGTGGTGTTGTGGGTGTCGACGAAGACTTCATTGCCGACGGCAATGCTTCGATGGCGGTGGAGGGGTGGTAGGCGGCGACATTATTCTTTACCCATGAGTAGGCGAAGGAAGGGCGGCGAGCGGCGGAGGAGAGGAGCTCGTTGGGGAGATTGACGGTGACTTTTATACCCGACCCGGATAACGCCTTGAGTACTGCCGGGTCGGAGTCGTAGACCTTGACCCGGTCCAAACCCTGTGATTTCAGGAGGTTTACTACCTTGGCCGCCGATGGGAGGTTATTTGCTATTCGGCCGTAGTTCACTCCAATTGAACCACCATCTACTAAAACAAAATTTCAAAATAATCTCAATATGCATTCACATTTTCTAAAAAATCATACAAAACTCAATAAAAGTTTAACAAGTTTGAACAACATTATATTCGACTCGATTCGATTTGTTTACATCCAAACAATCTGAAAGATCGACTTTACCTGCAATGGAGACAACAACGAAGAAAATGAAGAGCATGAAAACATTGTGAAGAAGCCTCATTGCTCTAAAACCCACCACCATTTAGTTTTTCTGCTGTAGAGAGAGAAAATGTTGGGAGTGGGTTTTTTAAGAGTGAAGAGTGAGACAGTGACCAAAAATCTATAATGGAATCGAGGATGTTCTTTGAAGGAAGGAAATGGGTCCCGCTTACGTCGTGGTGCGGACCATGTACTCCACTATTTTGGCAATCCTCTACACCAGCAGACCACGTGGTCCCGTTTCTTACTGGGACCCACTTGAGTCGACCGTTTCTTATAATTGTTTTTACGATTGTAATTAATGTTGGCATTGTACGAATGGTAGGGATGCGGTCCACGTGTTTTATTACGTTCTCGTGATTTACAGCTTTCTGGGAGTATTTTATCCTTTGGTCAGGGTTATTTTTAGATTTTACCGACTGGTTTGTCATGTTGAGAATAATAATGGCATTAGATTTATTTATAGATATTAATTTAGGTAATATTGGGAATTGAATTGTCATATGTTAAATTAAATACTATAATGTTACAATCTATTTTTATGATATAATATATATTCATCCAAAAAAACGTTCATTTAAGATATTTACTCAGAAAATCCACTCGTGTGATTAACAAGCTGAGTGGCAAGACATTTTCTAAACTAAAGTAGATACAAGAACAACTACGCCCTAATCCCATTAGCAATAAGTCATAAGTCATATTTTTATTTATTTTTTGATTTTAATATGTCTTATTTAATAGTTTTTTTCCAAATTTTTTAGATTTTTTCTGTCTCTTTTGATTTGTGTGAAAGTAGATCAATTAGCAAAAATAATACTCTTTCTATCCCAAATATAGAAAATGGATTATATATTTTGGATATTCCAAAAAGAATAATGTATTATATATTTGAGAGGAAGAGAGTAGTATATTACAATAAATTGATTATGTGTAATGCACCAAATCTATGTGAGATTTTAAAGTATTATGAGCATCGAGCAGCCAAATGCTTTAATAATTAGCCGTTGGAGGCATTAATTAGATGGGACACCACAGGTTTCCAAAGCACAATTTCCGTTACTTCCCTAATAAACTTTTAAGTTTGTTTGGCAATTAAATTACATATTTAATACGGATACACCATAAATTTTCCATCTGAACATAGTCAAGTAAATAATGTTCAGACTTTGTTTAAATTTATTATCAAATTGAAATTATATATAATTTACTTTAATAATTAAATAAACCAAGCTCGGATGATATCCAATTGATACGTATATGAACCAAGCTCGACATGAACTTCAAATATATCAAATGATTTATTTTAATAATTAAATAAGCCAATCTCGAACGATATTTAATCGAATCACATATAAACCAAGCACATGAAATCATATTATCCATTTCTCAAAAAAAAAAAAAAGAAATCATATTATCCAAATTTGAAATTATATCTAAATTTTACTTTAATAAATAACATAAATCAACATCGGAGGGTAGTTAATGAAACTGTATATGAAGCGAGCTCAATGTCAACTTTAAACATATCAGATGGTTTACTTTAATAATTAAATAAGTCAAAGTCGAACAATATTTAATCAAAATCACATATTAATCAAGGTCAACATGAAATCATATTATCCAAATTGAAATTATATTTAAATTTCACTTTAACAAATAACAAATCAAGCTCGGATGATATTAACACAACTCAATATGAATCGAGTTCGACATGAACTTCAAATATTTTAAATGATTTACTTTAATAATTATATAAGTCAAACTCGAACAATGTTTAATTGAATCTTATAAAAATCAAGCTCGGCATAAATTTCAAGCCTTGTCAAATAGAAAATGTTATATTCAAACATATTGCATGTTTTAGAACATTTATTGAAGTGTATTTAGTAAATTGACTTCTTAATAAGTGATTTTTCAAAAAGCCTTCAACTGAAACTTTTTTCAAATGAATTTTTGAAAAAGTGTCATCCAAAAGTCCATTATAATTAATTATCAAACATCAAATATTTTTTAAATGGATTTTTAGATACAAAAGTCAATCTCAAAGGTGCTCCCAAGTACATATCAATATAGCGAATTTAAACACGTTTTAATGAAGTAATCACAAATTGATTAATGAGTAGTTTGGATTTCTTCTTTTCCAATTTTCGTGTCCAGCAGATCTATGTAGAATTGCCTTTGAATTATCCACAAATAAAAGAGATTCATTTGATGGCAAAGAACCTCTCAAAAAGTGAAAAATAACGTCACTTTTTTTCTTTAGATATTATCTTTATAAAATCAAGAAAGGTAGCTACTACCTAAAAATTCTGAAAAAGACACTAAAAAGAATATATCACAAATGGACAAGAAATAATACCAAATTGTTCAAGACTTCAAATACTTTTACACTTCACTTTTTTTTTTTGTGTGTAAAATAAAGGCGGAGAAGAAGAAGATTCTCACTTTACTAGCAATTTATTAACTTTACTTATTTACCCTTCATTTTTACGGATGCAGATTTCCTACTCCAATTTTCTATTTAGAGCCATATTTGATTATCCGAATGAATGACACATATAGATACACTAAATCTATCAACCACTCATATTTATCCGATGACATATATCATTCATCTCGCCACGTGGAATAGGAAAATGGAACAATAAATTTGATTCTCATTTTTATTGATTTAAATAGAAGTAAATATAGTCATTATTAGTACCATGAAAAATATTAACATCATTACAAGACTATTGAGATGAAAATTATCAAAGTCATAGCTCTCGGCGCATTATTTGGCGGACCGAGGATTCGATAGTCGGGGGCAACGGTGTCCATTGGATTTTTGGTCATTTATTCGAGAAAAAAAAATATTTTTTTAGACATTTTGAGTCTATGAGTCCATTTCGCTATTTTATTAAAATATTTTCGATGCCGAGAAATATTTTTCAATCCCAAGAAATGCATCGCATTGATTTTTTCAAATTTGCTAAATAACTTACCAAAGAATACGAGGAATGTATGATGCCGCTTTTTCTTTTTGTCAAAATGACTAAAAACATATTTTTGAAAAATATGACTAGTTTTCATCTCTTGATATGATTTTTTTACGAAAAAAATGCCAAAAATACATATTAAAAAAGCGAAAATGTTGGGGGGCCAAGGCCCCTCCAACTACACTTAGGTCCAACCCTATTTGTACTCCCTCTCCCACTAACATATGTCTGAATAATAGTCCATACTGATTAAGAACACATAATAAATATAATAGGGGTTAAAATCTTTTTCATATTATTCTCGCTTTGCCTTTGATAATATATAAATGGGACAAAATTGATTTGTTAAAAACAAGCTGAATTACATAAGATTATTTAATTTAGTCTATTGTTGTGTAATTAACAATCTCAATAAGAAAACAAATATATAATTTGGGATGGATGAAAAAAGGAAAACAAACTTATCTTATTGGAAGGAGTGAGTATCTAACTTTAGGGGACTTTCATGTATCAAATATTATTTTTTTTTTAGTGCAAGGTCTTGGGAGATGTGAGAGTTCGATATTTGCTATTAGATCAATAATTTGTATTACAATTGCTAAACCAACTGAGCTATACAATAAATTCTCAATTTCATGCAAGGTTGAGTGCCTCCAAATTGATGTACGAGTAGTTATATATGTACATAATGATGTTGTAAAATTAAAAGTTGAAATAATATTTGAATAATAACCAAATAGCCACTTCATTATGAATTGTAACCAAAAGAACCCATGAGATTTGGGCTAATTACAAAAATTATAGATGTTTTAAAATTACAAAAAGTCCCATCAATTTTCATTACATCTTGAATTTAAAGGGTAAACTAGTAATATTTACGGAAATATCGAGAGAGTTTTGAAATATTTTTGCTTATGAAGTGTGAAATGTAAGACGGAATCAAATCTTAATGATTTTTGGCAATTTAAAAAAATCTCTGGATTGTTTTTTTTTTTAGAATTGCCCGAACCTCAATTTTTTTTTTGTAATTATCCCTAAAGATAATGATCTTTTATTAAGTTTTTTTTTCGATGGTAATAAAATAATGAAAATACACAATGATTGGTTCGTACTTGGTAGCTACTCGACTATAACTTGTAAGAGGTTGCTTTGACTAAATTAGAGTATACTTCTTTTTTCCTTTTTTTCCGAGAGAGAAATTAGAGTATACTTGAATATTTTTTTTTTAGAACAAAACGATCTTATCATTAAATAGAACGAGGGGCTTCTCAAGAATCAAGTTTCCAATGTGTTGAGGAAAATCTCCTCTAGCGAGACTCTAAAACATTCAAAGAAAAAGCATGATGCGCGAAAAGTGCGCAACTACATTACGGACCGTCTAACCCAACAAATGAAAAAGAAGCGAAACTAGGGAGTAAAATCTTGATATCTCGATGACATTTCCCAAATAGGGAAATCTGTTGAGGTAGCCTTAAGCGCATGGAAAAGCGCAAATTATCCGTTTCTATCACCACTTTACGAATCCCAACATTTAGAGCCATGCATATCCCTTCTTTACAAGCAAGAACTTGGCGATCACGATATTTGTGTCCTCGGCAATATCTTGAAAATGGTTGTTGTTGCATTTCTGTTGTGGTCTCGAACAATAGCTCCCGGACGGTGCCCTGTCTTGCACTGATAGATGCGTCGAATTTATTTTGAACCACCCACGAGACGGAGGTTCCCAATTTTGATTGCATCTCTCCGAGTAGTTGATGACATCCATGTTTTGCTTTCGGCTAATATGCTCCTCAAGCCTCCCGCAAGCCATCTCGAACACCAATGATGGTCGACTTCTTTTTGTTGGTATGTAAGGAGGTTTCGTCCATACCAAGCACTCCATAGGAGAATCACAAAAATGTCGTGATATTCGAGGATTACCTCCGCTGCCCAAATAATCCAGTCTGCTAGGCTGCCCAAACCCATTTGTGACTTGGTACAAAGTCGTAGGGGCCCTGTCTCCCGAGAATAAAGTCGCCCGAGGGCAATCGCGTAAGCGCGTGTACGTCTGTTTCCACTATCATTCCACATCTGCAGCAAAACAGATCCACTATCATATGCGTTTCTTTGCAACACATATTTACCGAGAGAATTCCTTTAAGACATTTCCAAAGAAACAACTTAATTTTTGGGGGTATATTCAACTTCCACACCCATTTCCAAATTTTGCTATCTTTTTCGGACGAAGATGAGATATTGTCGGAGCTCTCTTGGATCTTTTTTGCCACTTGATACCCCGAATTTGACGCTATAAACCCCGTTCTTCGTAAAATACCACATTACCTTATCAGGTCTCCTATTTGCCGACAACGGAATAGCTCGGATAGCTCTTACCACATGTGCATCAAACGATTCTTGAAGTAGTGCCATGTTCCATTGGGAAACCTCATCAAGTATCAAATACCTTACTATTAAATCATCTGCATGATCTGTTTGAGGGTTTGGAACTCGAAAGTTTGGGAGGTCAGTAACCGGATCTTTCCACACTTTCACCTCTTCGCCATTACCAATATTCCATCATGCCCGCTTCATAATAATTAGTCGACCGCAACAATGTTTCTCCAAGTATAAGATGGATTATAGCCAATTGTCGCTTCCAGGAAATTATTATTTGGTTAGTATTTGTTAGGAAAAACCGGATGGTATATACCGAATGGTGAAAACAATTGAGCAGAGTAACGGTAAAAATTGATATGTCGAGGCAAAGAGTTGGACTCTTTCTCTTTAAGACGAGATTGCCCCGCTCATGGTGCTTACGGAATACGACAATCGTCTCCCAAGATACAACGACAGACTACTTGCGATAGTTGCACTACAAATTGCAAGTACATCGAACACTTAGATGTTTTTGAACTCTCCTTTTATGGACTAAATGCGGAATGAAGAAGAAGCAAGTGAATTGAATATTTCGATGTCTAAAATGAATTATGGGGACTGGTTTATATAGAGCTCCTGGTGCCTCTTGGACTAGGTGCAACCCCTGGTCCGGATCAGTCTTGGCCGTTAGATCGCGCCCTGTGGTAAGCAGCCGATTTGATGGTTCGATTGCATCTGCGAAGGAACACACCTATTAGCATACACCCCTTTCATACTAGCGATCGTGTCGATCACGGTGCCCGTCGGCGAATATACGCATCAATCAGCGCCACGTGTCGCCACTCGAACGATTCTCGCCAAGTCATTGCCACCGACCTGCCCGCCACGTCACCGAGCAACCTGGATGAACCCCTGGTTCGATTTTCCAAAACTTTAAGGCTCCTCAAAGCTCCTCGCAATGAAGCATACGTGCGAAGTGCAAAGTGCGCCTCTAAAGCGCCCAATGCGACTATGTGCGACGTGCGAGGGCGGCTCCGGCTCGGGCCGGTGCGAACTTTTGAGCTAGCCAAAGGCTAGTCAAAATTGACTTGGTCCACTAGGGTGTATCATAAGGAGTTCCACTTGATTACTCCTTATTAGTGGTGAAGCTCTTTATTAACTAGTCAAATATTTAATATGTTTCCTATGTGGGATATGGCTTTTCATATTCCCACCTTTTATATTCCATATATAAAAGCATTTTAAGTGGCTAACTTTATGCATTTATTTCTCATTCACCCGACATTGGTTTTGAGAAATTCAAAATGCTAAACTCATCTACTGGCGTAGATGACGTTTATCTCATTTATTTCATACTTGAATAAATGACCCCACTTAAATAATTGGTCAAAATCGGGTCAAAACTTGATTTATTAAAACCAATTCCAACAATCCCCCACATGAATGAAAATAAGTGCATATGAGTTTGCGACACTAAGAGAGTTCAAGCGGAAAGCTATTGCATCGGGAGAGGTAGCTTGTGGCTTTGAACCTTTCTTAATGGAATGCTTATCAGTTTACTAGCCGCCATGTGACACGATGTCTTGAATCATTCGATTGTTTATGTAAACCAAAACAACAATGACATTCTCACAATATCTTTCCTAACACCATTTGGTTCTCACGGTTGTGTCCATTTTGGCCCTGGACAACATCTTGGATTCATAAGTATTTCATTGAAACGGCCCGTCTTCACACTTATATAGGTGATCTTCTATTAAGAGTATCTGCCACACTCCACTTCTTTAAAGTATAGGAATCATTAAAAGTTTATAACTTAACCTCACCACATTCAAGCAGATTTTTCCACTTGGATAGGAATGAGCTGTAATATGCTCCAAGTGTTTATCGAATATTCATAACTTAGTTGTCCCATTGAACAAGGTCTTGGGATCTCCAATTCACAAGGTTGGGTTACCGCTATGAACACTCTTATTTTGTGGATTTTAAGCCAATTCCTTTCGATAAGCAGTATACTTGATCTCTATTCAAACCTTTAGTTAACCGATCCGCTAGGTTTTCTTTCGATTTCACGTAATCGGTTGTAATAACCCCATTTGAGATCAAGCGCCTAACGGTGTTATGTCTTCGACGTATATGTCGAGACTTACCATTGTACATACTATTTTGAGCCCTTCCTATAGCCGACCGACTATCACAATGTATCATGATTACTGGCGGCTTAGGCTGACAAGAATATTCTCTAAAAAGTTGCGACGCCATTCTCGCTTCTTCACCTGACTTTATCCAATGCTATAAACTCTAATTCCATCGTGGATCGAGCTATACATGTTTGTTTAGAGGACTTCCATGACACCGCTCCACCACCAATGGTAAAAACATAACCACTTGTGGACTTGGAATCTTTTTGTGTCGGATATCGATTAGCATCATTGTATTCTTCTAATACATTTGGATATCTCGAGTAATGTAATCCATAATTCAAGGTGAGTCTTAGATACAAGAACCCTTATCAATGCCTTCCAATGGTTATTTCGGGATTACTCGTAAATCTACTCAGTTTATTAATGCGTAGGCAATATCCGGGCGTGTGCGATTTGTTACATACATTAGGCGCCAATAATCGGGAATATTCTAGTTGAGATCTGAGCTCGCCTTGATTTTTAGCTAATTGTAAGCTTAAATCAATAGGCTTTTAGGAGGATTGTCATACGCATTGAACTTTCGAAGGATTTGTCTCAATATAATGAGATCGTGACAAAACAAGTCCATTAGATGTTTTAGAGATCTTAATTCCCGAGAATAACATCTCGCTATACCCATATCTTTCATATCAAAATATTTGATTAATATTTTCTTAGTATTCATGATTATATCATGATTACTACCCATAATTAACATGTCGTCAACATAAAAGAGACAATTACATAAGCATTAGGTGTGTCTTTAATGTAAACACATTTATCACACTCATTAATTTTGAAACCATTTGACAAGTATAGTTCGTTAAATTTCTCGTGCCATTGTTTCGGAGCTTGCTTAAGGCCATACAATGGCTTAACGAGTTTGCACACCTACTTCTCCCCGCCCAGAGCAACGGTAAAAATCGATATTGTGTATACCGAATGGTGAAAACAATTGAGCGTAGTAAATGTGATAAAAACCGATATGTCGAGGCAAGAGTTGGACTTTTTCTCTTTAAGACGAGATTGCCCGCTCACGATGCTTACGAAATACGACAATCGTCTCCCAAGATACAACGACGGACTACTTGCGATAGTTGCACTACAAATCGCAAGTACAACGAACACTTGGATGTTTTTGAACTCTCCTTTTATGGACTAAATGCGAGAATGAAGAAGAAGCAAGTGAATTCGAATATTTCGATGTCTAAAATGAATTTTGAAATTTGGTTTATATAGAGCTCCTGGTGCCTCTTGGACCGGGTGCACCCCAGTCCGGATCGATCTTGACCTCCCGGATCGCGCCCTGTGGTAAAAAAGCAACCCGATCCGATGGTCCCGATCGCATTTGTCTAAAGGAACACACCTATTAGCATACACCCCTTTTCTTTGGGCCGATCGTGTCAGTCATGGTGCCCGTCGGCGAACATACGCATCCAATCGGCACCACGTGTCGCCACTCGGACGATTACGCCAAGTCACCGCCACATGAGCTGCCCCGCCATGTCACGCGAGCCTTTGGTGAACCCTGGTTCGATTTTCCAAAACTTTAAGGCTCCTCAAAGCTCCTCGCGATGATGCGTGCGTGCGAAGTGCAAAGTGCGCCTCTAAAGCGCCTCTAAAGTCCCTGGTTCCACTTGATTACTCCTTATTAGTGGTGAAGCTCTTTATTAACTAATCAAACATTTAATATGTTTCCTATGTGGGATATGGCTTTCCATATTCCCACCCTTTTATATTTCATATATAAAAGCATTTTAAGTGACCAACTTTATGCATTTATTTCTCATTCACCCGACATTGGTATTACGATTTTTCCAAATTTATTTTTGCCACGATGCCCTTTCATAGGCTTGAATAATCCGTCTCGTTTCTTCAATTTCTTTCTCATTTGCTCTCCAGAAGATAATACTATCATCAAAGCAAAGAATAAATGAGAAATGTGAGGAGCTCGCCTACATATCCGAATCGTGCGATTGCCATTGGCCTCAGATTTTCGGATCATGGAGGAGAATTCGCACAAAATAAAAATAGATACGGGGATAGCGGGTCTCCTTGTCGGAGCCACGGGAAGGAGAAAAGTTTCTCCGGGTTGGCCATTAATCAATATGGAAAAAAAACAGGAGGAAATGCATCTCATAATAAGCCCCACAAAATCATTATTATTGCCTAATTTTAACGTAACATGCCTCAAAAATCTCATTCTACTCGATCATAAGTCTTGATCATGTCAAGTTTGAATGCAAAATTTCCCCTTTTCTTCGCTTGGCTACACTTCATGGCAAGGAATATTTCAAAAGCGAGTAGGGCATTATCGTAATGAGATGTCGGGACGAAAGTTCGACTATGGGTATAATAGATAAGACTCGGCAAAACAATTTTTAGTCTATTAGCAATGGTTTTGGTGATGAGTATAAAAATCACATTGCATAGACTAATTGGTCGATAATCGGTGATGCGTTCGGGGTTTTTTTCTTTGGGATCGAAACGGTGAAAGTATGGTTCAGGGATTTTAGACTCTTATGACCATTTAAAATATCCGAACAACATGTAAGACATCGAATGAACTAAGGACCAAAATTTATGAAACAATAGAGCAGGCATACCATCGGTCCTGGAGCTTTGGTAGGGTGCATTTGCATCGAGTTGTTGTCACTTCCTCCTTTGTGAATGGTTGTGCAAGGTCTCGTTCATATCCGCCGTCATTTTTGTCGAGTGCATTTAGCCCTTGGTTCATGTCAGTGTCTCGGATGAAAACAAATCCGAAAATATTGTTCGAAGACTCTTGGAATTTTCGCATCGTCATCCACCCATACATCACTCATAAGTCATATCTCTAATTTTATCAATATTGTTTCTTGTCGCTTTGCCCGAACAATTTTGTGAAAAAACGTTGAATCTTATCACCATATTTAATCCAATTAGCTATAGATCTCGGTACCACATCGCTTCTTGCTTTTCGCAAGCTAGCAAGAAGCTCATCCTTGTTTCTCCTTTTCGAATTTGAGCGTCATTGGGCTGAATAGGTGATTTTTGGTGAGATGCTCTTCACATTCACGAATCGATAGCTTACATTTCAGTGGTCTCTTTCCCACACTTTTAATCCTTATCTACATCTTTGAATTTTTTGAGCGAGATTATTTGTCGGCCAATTTCGCTTATATATCCGCGCAAGCATCTCGCACCACCTTTATGCACGACTCATCGAGTAACCACATAGATTCAAACCAATATAATTTTCTTCGTTTCCATGTCGACTTCTTCCTTGTCTAGTTCATTTATTCCATGAGATCAATATTGGGCCGGTGTGCGATGCCACCCTCGATAAGTGCGAAACTTTGTGAGCGGGAGCGAATAAATCCAATCCATGTTTCCAAAACCTCTGTCCAATTTGCTCTTGTATATTATCCAAATCCGTCTACCCATTTGTCCACGTACGCAAAACCATCAAACCTAAAATCCACTAGTTGAGCGATCTACATGCAATTATGGAAAGTTGCCATCTTGTTTTTGTCTTTCTCCGGCCTCCTATTTTCTCAAAAGCGTACGAGGATTTTATTAAAGTCTCCCATGCAAAGCCATTTGTGCCCATTATTCGAATCACCCAAGTCGCTAATTAATTGCCACGTGAGAGCTTTTTGTCCTTCTTCCGCCATCCGTAAACTCCCATCGAGGCGCCAATCCATCTCCGTTACGTGATCCGAGCATCGATATGGTGTAGCGAATAAGATAAAATAGAGACCGTGTACTTTTCTTTCCACAAAAGACATAGACCATCCCTCCTACCTCCCGAATTAGTATCACAATCAACAATAAATTTTCCTTCCAACTCGTATTATGATTAACCTTGTCATATTCCTCCGTATTGAGTTTTATTTCCATAAGAAAGACAAAATTGGGATCTTCAGATATGAAGAGTATTTTTAGCGCTTTAACTGTCGGAGGGTTCCCAAGCCCCCGACAGTTCCAACTGAGGCAACTCATTGGTCTAGGCGGGGTTGCTCTCCCACAACCTTCGCCGCTAAATTAACGTTGCATTGGATGTCAAACAACCCATATTCCTTCTGTTTCTTCACCAGAGGACTATTCTCTTCTTCATCGAGCTCCATGTCAGTTGGGTTAAGTCTTTTGGATGGTAAGCTATTATGTTGACTATGTTTTTTTTCGGTTTTTGTTATAGGCGGGTCCACGTTTTGGGTTCTTTTGGCTTGGGCTTTGTTTGTGTTGGGGAGAAGTGGTTTTATTTGGGGTGGATGGGTTTGGGGTTGAATCGGTTGGGATAGTAGTGGGAGATGTGGAACTTGGGTATGGTGGTTTAGTAGGTTTTATTAGGTCAAGGTTTGGTAAGGTTGCATGGCTTGGGCTTTTAGTGGAGGGCGAACCACTCTCAATTTCGAGAGCGGTGAATTAATGAGTTTGGGGTTTCTAGGTTCATATTTAGGTGCATGAGATTTTGTATCATGGTTAAGGTTGGGGTTTTTTTGTAGTTATTATTATGAGATGGGTGTTTGTGGGTATCAATTGGGATGAGGATAGGGATTGAAGGGAGCGACTCAAATGCGAGTTCAAAGGAGATGCTTTATTGGGTTACTAGTGGCAATATGTTCTATATTGTCATCTTGATTTGTCGTCTGTTTTGGGGTAAGAGAGTTGGTTTGAGGTGGTGGATGGGTTTTATACGTGTTGTGAGTGTAGGGAAAACGATCGTTATTCGTGTCCTTAAGAACAAATTCGGCCATCGAAGAGCTTGACGCCGGGGTTTCTCAATTGGCGGATGTGCCTTTGAGAGGTGATGCTTTTAGCCACGACCCATATTTCATGCTCGTTGTATCCATGCATTCATTACGGTCATAAAATTCACAATTTCGATAGAAGTGACCAATAATCCCTTGAGCAAAAGCAATATATTGGTAGAGATTCATACTTCAAAGGCAATGTCAAATAATTCTCTTTCATCTTTACCGTGATAGCCCGCTGTAGAGGTTTTGTGATATCTGTTTGCACTTTAAATCTCAAAAACTTTCCGAATAGACCTTCCGTCGTTTGATCCAACGCCATCACTTCCTTATCCTTCCCGCAATCGTCTTCGCCATCGCGGGTTCATGCATGCTATGGGTACGTCGTAGACCCTAACCCAAAATGCGCGTGAATAATCCGAATAGAGGAAGGTTGTTCATTCTCTTGCAAACCCCTTAGAGCAAGTAATCCGCCGTCGAAGTGCCACGGTTGATTAGCTAATACCCGATTCATGTCCTCTCTCCTACCAAATCGAAATATAATCAACTTTTCTCCCCATTCTCTTGCTGTTATTTCCTCTTTTACTTTACACGATTTTTTCATAACTTCGATCAGATAATAGGGTTTCGACTTTTTTCTCGTAGATAGTTTTCCTACCAAGCAACACGGTGAACTGGTTATTGGGCCTTCAAGGTCGATCACTTTGTCATCTAGTACCGAGAATATCCTCCTCATTTTCCGTTAGATCACCCATACCTGCGATTTGTTTCCCACAGAGAACCAACAGAGATACGGGCAAGAACAAATACACCTGCAAAAAAAAAATAAAAACAGACGGGGAAAAAAACCTCGACTCTACTAGACTCAATAGGGCAAAGGTGACGCAGATCGGGGCACTCGTACCCCCCCAATGCCCACAACCCACGGGAAAAAAAAGACATAAGGAGAACGAGGAAACGCAGCGACAAAAAGAAACAAACAAAAACAAGGGTTTGGATCTTCCTCTATTCAAAGAATAAAAGGAGATCGACCGACTCGAATATGGCGAATAGGAAAAGGAAACGATTACCAGGAGAAAGATCACAAGAGAGAAATATGAAAGGAAGAGACCTCTCATCGGACGACAACAAGACGGGAAACCGAGGACGAAACCCTAGCGGATGACCTACCTCCTAACGAGAGGAGAACTTAAACTCGTATTTTTCCCTTGAGTAGTTGAGTGGTGATCGAATTGAAATTCATATATATTGAACTGACATGAACGCATTACAAAGAGGAACTTCTAATCGAGTCGAACATATCACTTAGCCTATGTTTGTTTATCATCCACCAAAACTTCTTCCAATCACCCCAATCACTAAACAAACGTCCCGATAAAGAATAATTAAAATATATTAATATAAGGGAATATTTTTAGCACAAATACTTATGAATTTATTACACATGACTTATTTATCTAACCCAAATCATTCTTTTAAGTCATTCCATCTCATTTTCATTCCTCGTCTCAAATGTTTCATTTTGTCCATATTTACTATTCACTTTAGTATCGTCTCTGGCCAGAGTTTTGTTAGTAATTCAGGGATATTTTGAAATTGGATGTAATGTAATATTCCAGACCAAGGCGTATTTTATATGTCGAAAATGAAAAATTATATATTTATTTTAAAGGTAATGAATAAATGGTTTTTAGTTCACAAAAGCTGAAAATTTATATGATTCAATCAGACTAATTTTGTTTGTTAAAAAAATCAGACTAATTTAGTAACTTTAATTATAACAATTATCAAGATTTTCAACCAGTTAGCCAAACTCAAGCTTAGAGCTTCAACAATGGCATCACAAATGAACTGGATGGAAAACTGAAATAAATCATATAAACTGTAACTTTTTTTTTTTTTTAGTTTCTTAGCACTTTCGGGCCAAAGACAAGCTTGGGCCGAACCCAACATGGCCATTCCTTGTCTCCGCTAGCGAGCTTCAGAATATTTCTCTAACCTCACATCACATAAATTGAAAGGAAAGCAAATCACAGAAACACAGAGAACAATATATAGAACTCAGTTAATGTTTTTGCACACACTTTAATTTCAGAAACTCAAGGCAATGTTTGATGTACAAAGGCCAAAATCCTAATTTAGTAGATTCAGAAATATGCTTATACTCTTAGATTGTGTAGCAGGATATCCCCATGTATTTTCGAACAGCTAACCTGGTAAAATAAAAATTAATCAATAAATCACAGAAGAAAAAAAGTGAAAACTGGATATGGGAACTCCAACTTACAGATTTTAAGTAATTTACAACAAAAATATAAGTGCATGTGCTCTGAGGTGCTAATTTATCTACATCTTGCAGCAGCTTGATCAAAATGCAAAACCCGGTCAGATAGGTAGAACTCAAGCATGTCTAGCAGTGCCATGCAACTGTGCCGGTCTCAAATTATGCTCGTCCTGAAGTTCTTGCAGAAAAAGAGAGTTATAAGACGTTGAAGAAATTCATAAAATAATTATGTTTTACTTCAATGTACGTTGCTACAACTGACCTGCATGCCGTAAGTGAAAGTGGGTTGTCTGAAATCCAGATGCCCTGAATAAGTAGAGCAAAAGAGACAAATGACCATCTAAGTATGTTACACCTTAGCGAAGTGTTCCACACGAGACATTGTAAGGTTAAGGGTAAATGACAAAAACTACCGTGTTTTAGTCTAATTACAAAAAGATCCAAATCCAGTTATCTTTCAGAATTACAAACACCCCTCGAGTTGTATTTTCTTAACATATACCCCCTCAATAAAGGGGTATTTGTAATTTGGATAGATAGTTGAGTTTTTTTGCAATTAGACTGAACCTCATGGGTGTTTTTTGTAATTAAACTTAAGATTATTATGACGTAACGGATTACAGTACCAGTCCAGGCATGCTTTGTTGAGCCCGTAAAAACCATCATGGCTAGAAGCAAGGGAGTTCAATTGTCCCTACAATCCAATCACAAGCCATATATACTCCATCAACTTACTTTAATGTGTAACTATATAGGTACAAAGGGAAGTCGGTATTACATACCAGCCCCTGCATAGTCTGTTGACTAACATAGTAAGCATCCTGTGGCGGCTCCATCAGATTCAGCTGGATAAACAATAAGAGCTTAATTATAATTCATCATGCTTATAAGTAACGTTTTCATTCCATTAAATCCTATTATTCAGTATTATACTCTATCAAAGAAACTTTTTACTATCATATGGTCCAGGCTTGCAGAAAATCATACCAGTCCGTGCACATGCTGTTGGGACCCATAGTATCCATTTAAGGGAATCGCCTCCGAGCTTAGATGTTCCTATGAGAAAAATATAAATCATATCAATAAAAAGTTTATCTGCGCGACAAACATAAAACAACAGATGCGTAGTCTACGAGAGATTCCAACTCATGTGAATACATCGGTATACTATGTCAGAGGTATAATAAATAATAAAAAAGGGATACTTACAATAACTACCCCTGAGGTTTGAATTAATTACAAAAAAACCAAAGATGTTTTAAAACCACAAGAAAAATGATGTTTGATAGTGTGTTAAGTGTAAAATATTTTTACAAATGTATGCGGGGTGTTTGAAATGTTTTTGGCTTATGAATGCGGTAAAGTGTAATACATAATAAAACCTCACAGGATATTTTGTAATTTTCAAAAACCTGTGGGTTATTTTGTAATTAACACAATCCTCAAGGGTAGATTTTATAATTTTCCCTTAAGAAACAAACTTGCTGTAATCAATACAAATTTTATGACCGTAGCTCACCATTTGTTGTAAACTGTCTTGCGAGTGCAGTTTGTAAAAGAGAAACAAATGTTCAAGGGGTATATGAAATTTTGAAAGATAACTGTGTTTTTTTTTGTGCAAATAGGCTAAACCTCCGTAGTAGTAGTAATAATAATAATAATAATAATAATAATAATAATAATAATAATAATAATAATAATAATAATAATAATAATAATAATAATAATAATAATAATAATAATAATAATAATAATAATAATAATAATAAAACAAATTCACTGTAATCAACACAAATTTAATGACTGTAGCTCACCATTTGTTGTAAACTGTCTTGAGCGTCAATAACCACAGCTTCTGGCTCGGGCTGTAACTGTATAAGAGGCCATTTAAAATAAACAAGCCAAAGAGGAATATAAAGTGAAAAATAAGATAAAAGCAAATAACATGCATCCAACCTTCCTTTTCTTGTTGGCATTCTTTTTCTTATTGGTTTTGGTAGTCTGGAGCAACTGATTCTCTTCTTCAGCACAACGAATTCCAACAGAGTTACTACTACATTCTACAGCATTTCTGTTATTAATATTCATACAGTTCTTTAGGGCATCAACTAAAGCACGACAAGCAATATTGTAGTTCTCCTCAGACAGTGAACCTTCTTCTCCTAATTCGATCGCACGTTTGCACAGATCATTGTATCGTTGCACCCTAGTTTGGATTCTTTCAGTTCCCTCTACCACCGCTTGCCTGTTTTTGGCATCTTTTGTCCACCTCTTAAGGATATAGTGAGAAGGGATGCTAGAAAGACCACATATTTGGAGGACAATCATTGAATGTCTGCAAAGATAACCTTTGTATTCAAACATTAGACACGAACAAGAAACCTCCGACTTAGCCTCATTCCATGCAACCACAAAATTCTCAGCTTTTTCACAGTCATCAACTCTGAAAATAGTATTGCCGCCATTTTCCTTTTCCTTCTTCGGATGGCATCCCACCACACCCAAAACCTCGACTTGAAATTTTCTAAATATTGCATGCGTATAAATCGTCGACATCTGTTTTTCCCAAGGAGAAGGTGACTTAAGAGCTGGCTGCTTGTGCCATGTATCAAAGTCAGCCATGTCTTCCTCTTCATACCTATTTTGAAGTATCGACCCGTATTGTCTCACAAACTCTTTCAGATTGATTTTTTTGTGAATGTATTTATCAAAGAAAGAGGTCACGCTTTCGGATCGCTGATACGTGGACAATCCAGCCAAAAATGTGTCCCTCATGAAAGTGGGAACCCATTTTTACGGTCCACGTACATTGCATGAACCCATTCGTTTTCTTGTAGTTCAAATCTGCTAATCATCTTCCACCACCTCATGTCGAAAGCTTCATCTGTCAACGACTTGAATATACACTTGTTGAATTTTCTCATAAAGTTTTCGTGTTGTTTGAGTACATGCGCGAGAGTTTCAGGTACCCTTTCCAATATATGCCAAAGAGCATAGCAATGGCGCGAATATGGGAAAACTTCTTCGATAGCTGATTTCAACTGTTTATCTTGATCACTCATTAAAGCTTTGGGGCTTGCCCACCCATTGCTCGGAGCCATGTCTTCATTAACCAAATGAACGTCGGTTTCGTTTCATCAGCTAATAGTGCACAACCTAGCAACAAAGGCTGAAAATGATGGTTCACCCCAAAGAACAGAGCAATAGGCATCTTCTCGTTGCTTCTCATGTAACTAGTATCGAAGAAAACGACATCACTGAAACTGACGTAATCTTTCCTACTTTTGGCGTCTACCCAAAACAAGTTCCTCACGCGCTGATCTTCGTTCAAGTCGATTGCATAAAAGAAAGAAGGATTCTCTTTCTGGATTTGCACAAAATACTCGAGCATAACTTGAGCATCCCCTTCTTCTAATGCCAAGTAACGTCCTCTATCAAACTGGTGATCAAACTCATTCTTGCTAATGCAAGAATTTTGACTCCCTCCAGATTGTCTAGACATCTCAACATACATCTTCCTTGTTCGCTCACTAACCGCATGCAAAATATCTATATTGTTCTTTTCAGCTAGTTTTACATTCCTATGAATACGGAAATGATATGCTAGAGCAGGCAAAAGCTCGTGATTGTGTTCTTTTATAAATTCATGAATATACCATTTCCGTCTCGTTTTCTCTTTACATGCATACTGGCTTTACAATCCGTCTTTTTACGCTTGGCCTTCTACTAACGCCGCTCTCAGATTCTGGTGTGACCCCATATCTCGAACATGCGAATTTGGCGTCGATGAATTCTTTGGTTTTTCTTGAACGACGGCTGTTTTTAATCGAGGTGGTGAATCCCATAGACTTTGCATACTCCTGGTAAAAAGAATAGGCTGCCTCATGGGATTCAAATTCGATCCCATCGTGCGGTTCAAAGTTGTCGCCTTCAATCCCCAAAAGATCTCTTTTAGGACAACTGTGTAACTGTCCATCCTTATTCTGTGTAGCATCTACAACATCAACCATATTCAATGCGATCCTATCATCGCCACCTTCCACATTATCCTCAAAATCTACCATATCATTTACAGTATTTCAAAAGTGGTGCTTCTGAGGTTGAGTAAACTACGGCTAAAAGAAACTCAATTTTCTCCTGTAAATTATATAGTCCGGTAGTCAGGCAATGAACCAAGTTTTTGAAGAACACAATGAAAGCTAAAAATCTGCGATTTTCCCACTTCCCCATAAAATTATACACAAATTCAAGTTATCCTAGAAATTAAAAAAAAAAAAAAAAAAACAAAAAAAGATAGTCATCTTCTATACTTCCACTTGCTTTCAACAAAAAATCACAGCACGGTTTCCAATTGATCCAATCAGTAAAACCTAACAAGGTTTCATTTTCAAAAATTCTTAAATCCATGAAAAAAATACAATGACACAAATAAAAAAATCGAAAATTCAGCGAAAATCCAAATATAAAGGAATTGTATTTAGGAGACAAGGGCGTACCAAGTTATCGGAGCCTTCATAAAAATAGGGTCATGAATTTCTCATTTCTGGCAGCACCTTCGCCCAAATAGCGTAGAATTTCTCAAGGGTTTTTCAGTGTGAAATTCGAATAATATGAAGAGTAGATTGATCAGGGGAGGTTTCAAAACTTGAGTATTTTCCAAAATGACCTCCATCTAATTGAAATTTGTGAATTAGCACCTAAAGTTTGTATTGTTAGTTATTACTCTTCTTAATTTCAAAGTTGGAAATGATTGCGATAAATTCTCTCAATTTAAGTTAAGCAAGTCACCTACTATTAAACTAATAAAGTGATTTTACCATTTTACCCTAAAATCCAAAATTGATTAAGGGAGGCGGGATCCACGATTTTTTTTTACTCGGGTCAGGTTCGGCTCAAACCAACCCGACCCGAGCTCCTTCCCACCATTAATCCCGTGACAAATATGCTCTCCGGATAATGTCACATGAACCAATATATTCGTACATAATCACTACTATAAAAGTCGGACATAATTATCAAGAGGTTAAGTTTTTGTTGTTCATTCATCACTTCACTACTCTTACTTCATCTACCTCTCCACCGAAACCGACTTAAACATTGGAAGGCTTTAGTGGGGCCACCCCGACTAACCTAATGAGTGCTAGTTTCAGTCATCCACTCAAAGTACCCAAAGTAACCCCAACCCCCACCCTCAGTGGTGACTTTAGGTCTGTTTGATTTACTTGGTTAAATCACATCTATTAGAGTTCTTGTTAGAATTTGGTTTGTGAAAAATGAATGTTGACCCATTTTGGACCAAATATTTAAGTGGTTTCCATTGATGGAAAATGAAATTAAATTATATGATAAAATTCTACTAAGTGAGTAAATGAGTTTGGCGTTTTGATTTTCTTAAAACCAATTACGGTGAATGAGAAATTAATGCTACAAGTTTGCCACTTAAAACTGAAATTGACATGGAAATTAGAAAATGTGGAAGAGTGAAGCTCCATCCACATAGGAGAAGAGCCAAAAATTATTTTATTAATATATCACAAGTTGGACTTAAAGGGGTGAGGACACTACATGCTTGTGGGTTTGGTCAAAACACACACGAGCTCGGCCCGTGACCCAAGTTCGGTCTTGGTCCAGGTCGTGGGCTTGGGCTTCAAGGCCCTTATAGTTTTGGACAAAATTTATTTCAACCTTTAAAAATATGTTTTTGCTCAAATGGGTTAGACTGACGAAACTCGGCCTTGCGATGTCATACTGATACTTGTGCGGTTGCAAGACTTTAGCGTGTCTTGCTTGCGACACCGGAGGAGGTAGAAACATTTCGATTCCATGCGCGCAGTCTGTGCGTCGGTCGTGCACTTTTGAAGCTGTGGCACCTATTCGAGTTATCAAGTGCATTTTTGCCTATAGACATGTCTTTTCGAGCCAAAAGACGTATCATTTCCATGACACGTCTTGATGCCTATATATACGAATTCCTACGGATAAAAAATGACACAAAAATTCGGATAATAAATTGAGATCATTCGCATTATAAGCATATTGATCATATATCATTCAAAAGCTTGAAAGCCTTAAACACTTGTTTGTTCGTTGTTGTTTGAATTTTGCAAGTCTTTCTAAGTCGAAAGCGTAAAAGTCGTTGTATCTTAGAGACGATTGCAAGAATCGTAAAACTTTGTAACGGGGCAATTACGTCTTGCGGAGATAGTATCAAATATTATCCCGACTTTATACTTTGTCCCGTTTTTGTTTTCCAAACACTTCGTCATTTTCTTGTAAACATGATTACCACCCAAACAACAATCACAAGACGAAATCTTTTGCTATTTTCAAGACAATGGCATCCATAAGTTTCACTCTAATGGTTGTTGCTCCCGCTCATGGCGAGAAACCCGCAAAAATCTCGGAGTCGATTTCAAAAGGTGGAAACAGAAAATGCTATTTTATCGACCACCTTGGGTCCGTCCCTGTTCTCGAAAGAAGACCCTCCTATTGTTGGCGAAGAAGAATATGACAACAAAAAGAGGATCGTTGTAGATCTTGGCACAATGGTGATTTCCTTTGTCAAAACTACGTTTTGAATGGGCATGAAGACACCCTCTATAACGTCTACAGTTCATTCAAAACATCCAAGGAGTTGTGGTACTCATTGGAAAAGAAGTATAAAACAGAAGATGTTTGTGTTAGATAAATATTTTTATCGTAATTTTGATGATTTTATTTAACTGAGTTTTTCACCAAAATAATGTCTTTAAATATTGTCCAAATACTCTTAATCGATTTAAAATATTTTTAGTAATTTTTCGGAGTATTCATTGAAGTTTATTTTTGACAAAAATCGGACAATACTTATGTCTCGTGTTCAATCGGTCACCCATGGGGTGGGTCGAACAAGAGGTCGAATGGTCCAAACCCTTGGACCGGTCCAAGCCTTTTTTGGGGTTATATTTCAAATTTTCTATTAGTGGTCAATGGTCGACCTAAGGTTTTATCGGCAAATTATTTGTTGCGCATCGACAACTTTTCATGATTTTAGGGATTGATTTCTAACACCTATAATCTCCATTTGATTTGCAATTTTTACAAATTTCAATCTCCAAGGAGGAGTCTATGTCGAAAATCAAATCCAAGACCTCTCTTATAAATAGATGAAAGATTGAAGCAATAAGATACAACAACACAAGCTATTCAAACACAAGCAAACTTCTTGTTCTTCACTTTCATATTATTGTTGTGTTTGCCTTTAAGTCTTCCGAGTTGCACATTTTGAGTACTAGGCTTCATTCTTGATTACACTTGCACTTCAAAGTTGTATACTTCAATCGAGTTGTAATCTTGAATTTTTTTCAATCATCTAAAACAAGACATCCTTGTTTTGTGTTCTTGTGGTAAGAGCACACTTGGGTGATTTTAAGTGTTGAAGAGTGTAGTATTCTTCATTTGTGTATGAAGATTGTGGTAATCTTCATAGGTGGTGTTGTAAGAAGAGTGAGGTGCTCTTCAAGGTGAAGGTATAATAGTTTGGTATCTATTAATAAAATTCTTTTTGTTTTTCAAAATCCACTTCAAATATACCAGGGTGGTAGAGGATTAGGCCCTAGGTGGATTGAACCTCTATAAATCATCGAGTGTTGTTTACTTCCCGCACTTTCATTTGTGTTATCATTTCTACATTTGAAAAGGAGGGCGAAAATCGGAAATCGGCATAATTTATTCACCCTCCTCTAGATTATCGAAACCACTTGGATTAACAGTTGGCACAATGAAATTTGTTGTCGGCAAATTTATGGATTATAAGATGGTTGATACCAAAACAAAGTGATCATCCAAGTACAAGAGATTCGAGATCATACTTCATAACTTAGTGTCGAAGGATGATTCTTAACGAGTCATTCAAGTTCTTTGCGATAATCGAGAAATTATTGTCATTATGGAATGATTTTAAGAACTACCTCAAGCACAAACGCAAGGAAATGGAGCTTGAGGATTTGATAGTTCGACTTTTGATTGAGGAAGACAACCACAAATCCAATTGAAATCGTCAATTGTGGGGTGTGGCCACACTTTATGAAACAAGCGGGAGCTTACGCTACATTTTTAAATGTAGAAGGTGTTGCCAAAAGTGTTGTAACACCAAAACAATATTTGCATGAAGTGTTGCCCAAAGTGTTGTAACACTAACAAGTTAAGTCCAAGTGTTTCAAGATGTGATAACACCAAACATTACACACCGTGTAAAGATTCTAGTGGAGTTGTTGGAACTAAAGTTTGAAATCTGTTAGAAGAAGGTTCTAACTAGATTATTGGGAGAAATTTCTAACAAAATAAAAGAAAATTGGCCGAGAGCGTAAAAGTTCGGATAATCTTGTGTTGAACAATGATACCGAGAAATCGGAAGGAGTCTTTACTTTTTAGCAAACCACATATAGGATAATACCTTGAAGTGTGGGGGTGCTTAATTTGGCTAAAGTAGATGCACCCATGAAAATAAATTCAACATTCATGATATAAATGATGGTATGATCATTAAATCAAGAAATGTTGTATTTATAAAAGGTGTCTTTCCTTGCAAAGGGAAGAGGTAAGTCCAGACATATTCGTCGAAGACATAATACTATTAGGCAGTTAATTTCGAATGGGTTATTTCGGTTGACTACGTGAAGTCAAAAGAAAAGCTAGCGGATTCGCTCACAAAAGGAATAAATCGAGATCAATCTGTATAAATTGTCCCATGACCTTGGTTCAATGGAACAACTAAGTTATGAATGTTCGATTGTACACTTGGAAAATGTGTTAGCTCATTCCCGAATTTCCAAGTGAAATAGAAACCTGTTGAATGTGGTAAGGTTAAGTTTAAGAATTTTAATGATTCTTATAGAAAAGTAGAGTCTGGGCGGGATATTCTTCAATAGAAGACCATCTATATAAGTGAGAAGTAATGTATTTTCATTCATGTGAGGGATTGTTGAAATTTAGTTTGTGAAAAATGGATATCGCCCATTTTGGACCAAATATTTAAGTATTTTCTATTTATTGAAAATGGAATTAAATTATAAGATAAAATTCTACCAAGTGAGTAGATGAGTTTGACATTTTGAATTTCACAAAATAATTAGGATGAATGAGAAATTAATGCTACAAGTTAGCCACTTAAAAATGGAAATGACATGGAAATTGGAAAATATGTGGGGAGGAATGAAGCTTCATCCCACATAGGAGAGAAAACCAAAAATTGCTCTATTAATATTAGGGTTGTGCAGGACTTGGAGATCACTGAACCAACCGATATCCGAACCAAAAATATTCGTTGGCTTTTTTACCTTCTCGAACCGAACCATCCCAAAACAATTTTTGGTATGGTTCGAGATTTTGAAATATCCGTACCAAAAACCGTATCGATCCATACCGAACAGAAGATCCAGGAAAGCTAGAATCGATCTTTAAGAATCTTTTTAATGCATACATATATATTATTTTTATCTTATTTATATTTTGATATTGTGACACCCTACATTTAAATAACCTTAAAATTATCGATATACTTATTATATTAAGTTTCTTGTTGGAGCTTCAGTAAATGTATATGTGCTATTACAACACATATTTTTGAAGTAATTCTAGTTGAAATTGTATTATTTATTATGAATTTATAATTTGAGATTGTGTTGCCCTTTATGATTGTAGTATTTATTTTGAGATTGCACTAAAAAAATGAATGGACAATAATTGTTTGGTGATTTTTACATTCATTTTATTTTTCTTATTTTGTGTGTTTTATGTTGGAAAAACTTGAATGGAAATTGTGCTTTTGCATAATTTTCTTGGACAATATTTAACTCCAATGGTGTTTAATTTTGTAACACCTAAAACTCCCAACTCATGGAGTAGTGGGAGAGTGATGATACTTGAAACTCCCAACTCATGGATTAGTGGAGAGTGATGGCACTTGAAACTCCCAAGTCATGGAGGAGTGGGAAGTGAATTCCCCCCAAGTCATGGGGTAGTGGGGAGTTAATGTGGCTTGATCTTGAAGCCTATAAAAAGGAGGTCCATGGTTTTCACAATCTACACAACTCAACTCCTACACTTGCATAACAAAAGTCCTTGCATATTGCTCTTGTATTCCTTGGCTTCCAATTGCATTTTGGTGGTGATTTCCAAGCATAACTTTCAGTTGCGGAATTGAGGTAATCCGGTTTTCCGTCTTATCCTGGGAAACAGAGCGTCCCGAATAGGGGACGAATCATTTTAAGGATAGTGTGTTCAACACACGATTCGGGCCAATTTTACATTGTGTATTTGTAATTTCAATTTATGCAATTAGCTGCTGTAAGTTGTAATTTTATTTCAATTCAGTTTTGGGATTTTCCGAATTATATAAACTGTACTGTAAATTTGTGCTTACAAACTTAAAACAGATTTTTATAACTTTCAGTACAGTTTCAAACCTGGAATTATATGCACAGAATAATTTCAGATTATATTTATATTTTCTAGTCTTTAAAAACTGAAAAACATTTTTGTACTTGAACTGGAAAATTGAATTCATTTTGCTTCATTCCAGCTCTGCTGTTGTTGCCGTCTATTGGTGTTAATATAGTGTGTAAAGTTAATTGGTTTCTATATTCTTCAAGTGAAGCAATCAGTATATGTGATTATGTGGCTGGAATTTGCATCAGTAGTTAGTTAATTTTATAATATTAAGTGAAAACAATTTTTTATATTGTTTATTATCTGGAATACTTCAATCAGAATTGGCAAATCACATGCAATTTGATTTATAAAATTCCTTCTGATTGTTGCCTTAATTTTCTTTTCCGGATTCATACGCTAATAGACTTCTATATAGTGACTCATGATTAATCAAGTCTGCAAGTCATATTGGAATTTATATATTAGATTTGCAATATGAAACCAATCACATGCTCTGATTGTCTTTATTTGAATTCCATATTTCTTTAGTTTTCTTTTTCTGGAATTATAAATGAGAGTAACATTTTTAATCTTTCTTAAAGCATTTTTTAAAGTTGGTTTCGATTCTGTTCATCTTCTGCATATGTAATGTTTTATTGTTCTATTGGAAAGATTGGTTTGAATTTTATTTGGGCTAATAATAAATTAGTACCCATGCAATTTGGAGTGGAAGGAAATCGAAATTTGGACTTTAATAATAAATCTTGAACAAATTTTATATATTTGTTATTATCGGTTTTGTTCCGATAGATTAAAGTGCTAAACTTCTTTTGTTATTTGTTTGAGAAAGGCATTTAATTCAAATAATTGTGGGTCTAAATCCGTGGCACCAACTCCGACTTTTGTAGCCAACCCCATTATTAATGTGCCGATTAATCATGTCGAAAAACCAGAAAAGTTTAATGGCTTGAACTTTGAGCGGTGGCAGTAGAAGATGCTCTTCTACTTGACCACCTTGAACTTGGCATATTTCTTGACTGAAGATCCTCCACTACTTAGTGAGGATGAGACTGATACACAAGCGGTTAATGCGTTGGATGCTTGGAATCATGTTTATTTCTTGTGTAGAAATTACGTCATGAATGGCCTTGCAGATTCGCTTTACAACGTATATAGCACTAAGAAAAGCGCAAAGGGCGTGGGAGTCTTTAGACCATAAGTATAAGATCGAGGAAACGGGTGCAAAAAAATTCATCGTAGGCCGCTTCTTAGATTATAAAATGGTGGACTCAAAAACGGTCATCAGTCAAGTACAAGAGCTTCAGGTGATCATACATGATATTCATGCCGAAGGAATGGTTCTTAGTGAGACTTTCCAAGTGGCCGCAATCATTGAGAAATTGCCACCGACTTGAGAGACTTTAAGAACTATTTGAAACATAAGCGAAAGGAAATGAGCGTTGAAGAACTTGTTGTTAGACTTCGCATTGAAGAAGACAACAAGAGTTTCGAAAAGAAGTGGTTCAATCTGAGGTGGCTAAAGCCAATGTTATTGAACATGGGCAAAGTTCCAAAGGCAAGAATAAATCTATGCTAGCGGGAAAAAGGGTTAAGTTGGGACCCAAAGGAGGCATTTCTAAGAAGAAGTCCGAAGGAAAATGCTTTAATTGTGGCGGCAAGGGTTGTAAGTCCAGCGGCTACGATAATCTAGAGGGTGAATAGATTATCTCCATCTTTTTAATTATGCCCTCTTTTTGAAACAAATACGCCAAGACAATAATAAAGGTGTGGGAAGTAAATAACAAGCGTCGATTTAAAGAGGTTCAACCCACCTAGGGCCTAATCCTCTACCACCCCAAAGTATATCAGGGATGGATTTCAAAAAGAAAAAGAATTTTATTAATTACCACAATTAATACAAATTCAACTTACAACACCTTGAAGAGCATCACACTCTTCTTAAACACCACTTTTGGAGATTACCACAATCTCCCTTTGAAGATTACCACAATCTTCCTTCAACGACACCTTTGAAGATCACCACAATCTTCAATCTTGAAGAATACCAAATTCTTCAACACCTCAAGAGCACCACACTCTTGAAACACCTATCACCTAGATCACCCAAGTGTATTCTTTCCACAAGAATACTCACAAGGATGTCTTGTGTTGAATGATGACAAAAATCAAGATTACAACTCAATAATGAATATTACAATTTGAGTGCAAGTGTAATCAAGAAATAAAGCCTAGACCTCAAGATGTGAAAGTGAAATACTTAGGCTATAAATACAACAAGAGTGTTGAATATGAAAGCTTGGAAATTTGCAGATTTCTTGTTGTGTATTTGCTTGTGTTGTTGTATCTTGTGTCTTCAATTCATCCTCTATTTATAGGGAAGTCTTCACCAACATAGGCTCCCAACATAGGCTCCTTCTTCTTCACTTTTGTCTACAAAAAGAAGATCACAAGATGTAGAAATATTGTACAAAATAGAAAAGCAAATCTTCTTTGTCAATATGTTCAACGGTACAAATTTTTTTGTCGAAAGATTACACGCGACCGGTTGCCCTGTTTAAGATTTGAACGTTTTGAAAAAGATAGTGCGATCCAGTGCGGGTCGGGAGGGTCGACGGTCGGCCGACGGGGGTGCGACCGGTCGCCCAGGGGTCGACCTCACCTTGACCGGTCCCCTCCTCTTTTTTGTACGAGAAATTGTTTGTTTCTAACTGCATTTCAAGTTCGTGTTCTTGTGTGCAGTCGACGCTTTGGGCACGGTCGACCTTCAATTTGAAATGTTGTCCGATTTTTGTCAAAAATAAACTTCAAGAAATACTCCAAAAAATTAGTAAAAATTGGGAGTATTTGGACAACATTTACAAACATTGTTTTGGTGTAAAAGCCAATATAAACAAAATCATCAAAAGTGTTGTCCAATTTTAATCAAATTAAAAACTCTAAGAAATACTCCAAAAATTAGTAAAAATATTTTAAATCATTTAGGAGTATTTGGACAACATATAAAAACATTGTTTTGGTATAAAAACTCATTTAAACAAAATCATCAAAATCTTGATAAAAACATTTATCTAACAAACTCCCCCTTTTTGATGATTACAAACCAAAACAATTTTTAGAAGGTCGATTTTAAAACAAAACAAATTTTCCGGTCTAAAACAACAATCCATTACAAGCAAGATTTATCATAAGTACAAGCATACAAGGATATGAGCAAAGATTTTTCAAAAACATTTTTGCACAAGCTCCCCTATCAATAAGCATATCAAGAACAAGTATACAAGCAACAACTAAAAGTCTTAAAGCTTAACTTTTACAACTTAAGCTTGAATATCATAAACTTATAAGCTCCCCCTGTCACAAAAGCATCATAAGACAAGTATAAAAGTCCATAATACATCACATGGACCAAGTATAATCCATAGCTTATGGCTTTTAAGAGCCCTAGCTTATAACTTTTCTTGCGAGTTTATTTTCGCTTCTTTGAGCGTATGAGCGTTTTTCTGTTTTTCCCCTTTGTAATCATCAAAAAGAATGTTAGCACGATAAAAACACCATATATTCATATCAAAGGGCAAATTTATTGATATATCGAGCTTTTTGAAAATAGAAGCTTAAATTCCAAATAAAAGGGAAAAGTTGATCAATTGACTTGCAAAAGCTCATTTGATTGATAAAACATGATCTCTATAAACTTATAGGACTCTTCAAATCGAGAGACTCATGTAGGTGATGAATTTTTCATTGAAACATTTCATCGAACACTTGACGTCGTCGAATAAAACTAGAAGTATATAACGCCTTTGAAATTCATTTAAGCCAAAAATTTTCATCACCAATTCAGTTCAAACAACATTCAATACATCACAAATATTAAGCTCATCATATTCATATGAAACTAGCATCAAGAATTTTGCAAATAAGTCAAAATCTCAAGGGTTCAACTTGATTGAGCAAATGGAGTAGAATTCTTACCATTTATTCAAGAAAGATGAGCTATGATGATGATAATCGAGCTTAATGAAGTCAAAATATAAAACATATGCAAGAAAACAAATTTGAAGTGAAATTTGTGTGCAAAATGCGAAGGGACGAAAAATGGACGAAATAAGCCAAAATGGTTGATATCTGAAAGCAGAAACAAATTTAACCAAAAAACGTGAGGGGCGCCGGTCGACGGCATGGGCGGCCGGTCGGCCTTGCCCGATCACCGGATGTTCTTTACGTATTCTGATTCGAAGTTTGAACCAAAAATCCGATTTTTCACCCCTAAGTTTTAAAAATGTGCAAAATACAATCATAGACCTCATTCAATATGCATTATACCTAATCGAGCTCGTATTGATGCAAAAGTCTCGGAAGTAAGCGGTTTAGTAAAAATGTCCGCTAATTGATCTTGAGATGGTACAAAAGATATCTCAATTTTTCGTTTTGAAACACAATCCCTTAGAAAATGATGTCGAATCTCAATATGTTTAGTACGGTTATGATGAACCGGGTTTTGAGCAATGTTTATAGCGGATATATTATCACAAAAGATAGGAACACTTTCATCCAAAGAAGTTGTGTACAACAAAATGCCGCAGAAATATATTCGGCTTCGGCCATTGAAAGTGAAACACAATTTTGTTTCTTTGAAAACCAAGATACTAGGCAATCGCCTAAAAATTGACATGATCCAGGAAGTACTTTTTTCTCGATCATCAATATTTCCCGCATAATCCGAATCACTATAACCTTTAAGAGAAAAATTTTCATTCTTTGGATAGAATAAACCATATTGAATAGTGCCTTTCAAATATCGAAAAATCCTTTTGACGACACTCATATGAGATTCTTTGGGATTGCTTTGAAAACGAGCACATAGGCATACGGCATGAAGAATATCTGGTCTACTTGCGGTTAAATAAAGTAAACTACCAATCATACCTTGATACTTGGATTCATCAACCGACTTACCTTTTTCATCTTTGTCAATCTTGGCGTTTGTTGCCATTGGGGTTGAGACGGTTCTTCCTTCTTCAATGTCAAATTTCTTCAAAAGCTCCTTTGTATATTTTGATTGAGAAATATAAATTCCTTCTTGGCATTGTTTAATTTGAAGTCCAAGGAAGAAGTTGAGCTCCCCATCATGCTCATCTTGAATTCTCCTATCATTAACTTAGAAAATTTCTTGCACAAGAATTCATTAGAAGCACCAAAAATATCATACATTGCACAAGTAAGTAATTTTGCCCCTTCTCAAAAAAACAAAGAGAGTAATATAAACTTTACCTCTTGTAAAACCATTTAGCAAAAATAGCTAAGTCTATCATACCATACATGGGGTACTTGTTTTAAACCATACAAGGCCTTTTATAAAAATCATTTGGCCTAGAAAAATTTTAAACCCGGAGGTTGTTTTATATAGACTTCTTCTTGAATAAAACCATTTGGATATAACATCCATTTGGTAAAGCTTGAAATTTTCTTAAAACAAGAATGGGCAAGTAAAAAAACAAATAGCTTCTAAACGTGCTATGAGTGCAAATGTTACATCAAAATCAATACATTCTTCTTGACAATACCTTTTGAGTTACTAACCTCTCTTGGTCATTGAGCCTGTTCCAAGATAAAAAAATTCCGCAAAATCTATATCAAGATATCTTGCACAAGAGCATAGTAATATCGAATAGTAGAGACATAATAACAAGTAACACATACTATGCTTTCAAACAAATTAACACGAGTTTAATAAAACATGTAAGTTCAAATAAGCTTATAGGAAGCTACATAAGGTCTCTTTTGAAATTTGAAAAATTCAAGAGCATATAGTTGAGACCTCATTTAAAAGAAGCATTTGAACAATAGTTTTGACAAGAATGAATATAAGCAATCAAATGCATAATTTTTGAGATAAGGATGAAAATCAAATGTTTTTATCAAGACAAATTATAATCCTTTATAAAACTCGGATAAAACAAGCTTTATCGAATAGTGCCTTTCAAAAATCGAAAAATCCTTTTAATGGCATTTGTATGAGATACTTTGAAATATCTTGAAAAATAAGCACATAGACATATGGCAAAAATTATATCGAGTCTAAGAGATGAATAACAATGGTGAGCGTACCTCGATAGTTTATGTTTCTCTTGTCAAATAATGAGTGGATAACCATTGACGAAGATATATAAATCTACACAATTCTTAGAACAAGTCTTGCACACAAGAATAATTGTAATAGTGTAGGCTAGAGCAATAATATATATGACAAGTATGCTTATGCCATAAAAATCCATAAGAGATGATAAAAACACTATAGTTTAAACAAATGCACAAAAACATGCAAGGTCCTCCTTTTTTTTTTAAAGAATTTTAGGAACACACAAATATATTGAAGACCTTAATTTTAAAAATAAATTTTTAAAACTCATTTTGAAAAATTAGGCACAATTACGAACATGCATAATAACAAAATAAAATGCATATTTAAATGAGAAGATACGGTTTACCAATTACACCATTTCCATGGGTTATGTCTTTCCGTTGTTGATGGTATCTTCCCTTTGAAAATCATCTTGTAGATGATGACTTCTCCAATTTCTCCATTTCCAAGGATTATGTCCTTCCCATTGTTGATAATGCCTTTCTCTTGGAAATTCATTTTGGTGATGTCTTATCCTTTGATTAAATGAGATGATCATTTGATGTCTTCTTGACGGTATGTATTTTCCTCGATTATTATTCCGCCGGTACCTAATATGACATTATTTTGTGGTACCCTCAAGTGTTTGGGTCCTTTGGAATTAGCTTTGAGACTTTTAGGTCTCCAATAATAATTAGAGCTATTTCTAGCCCTACAAGTATTAACCGTGTGACCCGTTTTACCACAATAAAAACAAGTAGTAATTTTGGGAGCATAATGACCAACATGCATAGAGACATGATTTCTTTTCACATAATTAACAACACACATAATTAACAACACTAGGCTTATGATCAAGTCCTTGTTTCAATTTATCACAACTATGAACATCAATAATATCGGTCATTTTATCGGTACTCAAGTTGGATTTTGATAAATCATTTTCATGCAATTAATATCCTCAACAAGAGTACTATTTTCTTTTTCAAGGTTTCTAACCTTGTCAAGTGTGGTGGTGTGATCACATGAAAGTGATTCATAAGAGGAAAATAAATTATCCTTATCAATTTTCAAAATATTGAATTCCTTTTTCAAATTTTTGTATTTACCAAGTAAGCTTTGGAATTCATTTTGACGTTCATCAAAATCATTTTGCAAATCACTATAATCATTTCGTAATTCATTATCATAAGAAGTGGAGGGTTTTGAACTTACCTCGTTTTCTTCTTGAAGCCCATAAGACATCGTTCGTTTTCATCGACGTCGGAAGTTGTAGGAAGCTCATCCCAAGTTGGGTTTGTATCCATTTGAGAAGTAGATGTTTTTGAGTGGCTCCTTTCATTTGCATATACTTCTTCTAATTTTATACATACTTCATGTGTCGATTTAATTCCTACAATATGATCATATTCCAAAATGGTAAGTGAACAATACAAAATATTAAGAGCTTTACCATTTAAAGAGATGATTTTCTTCTCTTCATCATTGAGCTCTTTGAGGCCTTTGTGTGGTGTGTTCATCATTGGAATGGATTCTTCATTTACGACCGTGTTCCAAATATCGAACCCGCAACCTTGTAGATAGCATTCCATTCTTTCTTTCCAAAATGTGAAATTTTGGAATCGAATAGTGGTGGCTTGGTGGTGGAGGCGCCGTAAGGTAGACTTCGTTCGTAGCCGATGATCGTTCCTCTTTACTCGCGATGTGGAGCGAGATTGCCAAAGAGTTTGGCTCGATACCACTTGTAAGTCAAGCGGCTCACGATAATCTAGAGGGGGTGAATAGATTATCTCCATCTTTTTAATTATGCCCTCTTTTTGAAACAAATAAACCAAGACAATAATAAAGGTGCGGGAAGTAAATAACACGTGTCGATTTAAAGAGGTTCAACCCACCTAGGGCCTAATCCTCTACCACCCCAAAGTATATCGGGATGGATTTCAAAAAGAAAAAGAATTTTATTAATTACCACAATTAATACAAATTCAACTTACAACACCTTGAAGAGCACCACACTCTTCTTCAACACCACTTTTGGAGATTACCACAATCTCCCTTTGAAGATTACCATAATCTTCCTTCAATGGCACCTTTGAAGATCACCACAATCTTCAATCTTGAAGAATACTAAATTCTTCAACACCTCAAGAGCACCACACTCTTGAAACACCTATCACCTAGATCACCCAAATGTATTCTTTCCACAAGAATACTCACAAGGATGTCTTGTGTTGAATGATGACAAAAATCAAGATTACAACTCAATAATGAATATTACAATTTGAGTGCAAGTGTAATCAAGAAATAAGCCTAGACCTCAAGATGTGAAAGTGAAATACTTAGGCTATAAATACAACAAGAGTGTTGAATATGAAAGCTTGGAAATTTGCAGATTTCTTGTTGTGTATTTGCTTGTGTTGTTGTATCTTGTGTCTTCAATTCATCCTTTATTTATAGGAAGTCTTCACCAACATAGGCTCCCAACATATGCTCATTCTTCTTCACTTTTGTCTACAAAAAGAAGATCACAAGATGTAGAAATATTGTACAAAATAGAAAAGCAAATCTTCTTTGTCAATATGTTCAACGGTACAAATTTTCTTTGTCAAAAGATTACAAAGCGCGACGGTTGCCCTGTTTAAGATTTCGAACATTTTGAAAAGATAGTGCGATCAGTGCGGGTCGGAGAGGGGTCGGCCGGTCGGTGAAGTGCGACCGGTCGCCCTAGGGTGCGGCCGGTCGACCTCACCCTTGATCGGTCCCCTCCTCTTTTTTGTCGAGAAATTGTTTTTGTTTCTATCTGTTTCAAGTTCGTGTTCTTGAGTGCAGGTCGGCGCTTTGGGCGCCGTCGACCTTCAATTTGAAATGTTGACCGATTTTTGTCAAAAATAAACTTCAAGAAATACTCCAAAAAATTAGTAAAAACATTTTAAATCAATTGGGAGTATTTAGACAACATTTAGAAACATTGTTTTGGTGTAAAAACCAACATAAACAAAATCATCAAAAGTGTTGTCCAATTTTAATCAAATTAAAAACTCTAAGAAATACTCCAAAAATTAGTAAAAACATTTTAAATCATTTAGGAGTATTTGGACAACATATAAAAAACATTGTTTTGGTATAAAAACTCATTTAAACAAAATCATCAAAATCTTGATAAAAACATTTATCTAACAAGGGTCACAAGGCTTCATTTGCAAAGAAACCAAAAGAGGCTAACATGGTTGAGGAAATTTCTCAAGAGGTGTCGGATATGAACCTGGCTGGTGGTCTCCGAGGTGAACTTGGTGGGTTCAAACCCCAAACAGTGGTGGGTGACTCGGGTGCTACTAGACACGTGTGTTCTGTTAAGGAAATGTTTAATTCCTTTGAGCTAGCTGAAGACGGCGAGAAGCTGTATATGGGGAATTCAGCTACCTCGACGTAAAAGGAAAAGGAAAAGTGGTTTTGAAGATGACGTCCGGGAAGGAACTGACTCTCAACAATGTGTTGTATGTGCCAGATATTCGAAAAAATCTGGTGTCTGGTTCGCTTTTAGATAAGCATGGTTTTCGCATTGTTTTTGAGTCAGGGGTTGTAACTTTGATGAAAAATGGAATGTTTGTAGGCAAGGGTTATGCTTCTAATGGGTCGTTTAAGCTCAATGTAATGGTTGTTAAACCAAAAACCAATGAAATGAATAACTCTTACATTTTACTTGCTTGAGTCTTCCAATTTGTGGCATGGTAGACTAGGACATGTTAATTATGATACTCTACCTAAATTAATTAACTTGAATTGTATACCAACATTCCATATTGATTCCAATCACAAGTGTGAAACTTGTGTTAAGGCAAAGTTAACAAGGACATCATTTAAAAATATTGAAAGAAATAATGAACCACTTGATTTAATTCACACCGATGTATGTGATTTAAAATCAACACAAACACGTGGTGGCAACAAGTACTTCATTACTTTTATTGATGATAACACAAAGTTTTGTTATGTGTATCTTCTTAAAAGTAAAGATGAAGATATAGAGAAATTCATTCTCTATAAAAATGAAGTTGAGAATCAACTCAACAAGAAAATTAAGGTGCTAAGAAGTGATTGTGGAGGTGAATATGAATCACCATTTCTTTGAATTATGTGCCCAACACGGAATAAAACACGAAACAACAACACCTTATTCACCTCGGAGAATGGCATTGCGTGTAACGTAAAAAACCGTACACTTAAAGAAATGATGAATTCCATGTTATTAACATGACAAAAGCCCGTAAGAAACTTTTAAATAAGGTACCCCGTAAGAAACTAGACAAAAGCCCTTACGAGCTATGGCATGGAAGAATGCCATCCTACAAATACTTACGAGTGTGGGGGTATCTTGCTAAGGTTGCTATACCTATACCAAAGAAGGTGAAGGTATGTCCCAAAGCTGTTATTTGTATATTTATTGGATATGCACATACTTGAGTGTTGCTTCTCGATTTCTTGTGCATGAATCTAAAATTGAAGATATACACAAGAACACGATAATTGAATTGAGAAATGCCTCGTTCTTTGAAAATGTATTTCCATGCGGATCGAGAGAAGAAGCAAGCTCTTCTAAACGGATACATGATTCAATAGAACAAGAGCAAGAAAAAGAGGTAGAAATTAGACGTAAAGAAACGAGCTAGGATAGAAAAATCTTTTGGTCTAGATTTTCTAACCTACATCTTTGGAAAGTGAACCCCAAAGTTACTGGAGAAGCTATAGCTTCTTCGAAGGACCATTATGGAAAGAAGCCATAAAAGTGAAATTGATTCCATCTTGCAAAACTATACCTGGGAACTAGTGGATCTTCCGAGGGAAGTAAACCACTAGGTTATAAATGGATTTTCAAGAAGAAAATGAAGGCGGATGGAACAATTGATAAGTACAATGCTAGACTTGTAATTAAAGGTTACGAGACAAAAAGAGGGCCTTGATTACTTTGATACGTATTCTCGATTCACGAGAATAACCTCCATTAGATTGGTAGTTGCAATTACCGCATTGCGAAATCTTGAAGTACATCAAATGGACGTAAAAATTGCTTTTCTAAATGGATATTTTGAAGAGGAGATTTACATGGAACAACTTTGAGGAGATTCTCGCTTTTTTGACGAGCAAGAGAACAAGGTTTGTAAACTGGTCAAGTCATTATATGGCTTGAAACAGGCACCAAAACAATGGCATGAAAAATTTGATAATGCCATGAAAGAGTGTGGATTTAAAATAAATGAATGCGATAAATGTGTTTATGTTAAAGACACTTAAAATGGCTATGTCATTTTGTGTACGTATGTAGGCGACATGCTTATCATTGGAAGTAATGATAAAATAATTAAATCCACTAAAGATATGTTGAACTCGAGGTTTGACATGAAAGATATGGGTTTAGGGCGTGATCCTCGGAATAAAGATTTCTAGAACTTCAAATGGGTGACTCTTGACTAGTCACATTATATGGATAAGATTCTAGAAAAATTTAGTAAGGATGACACGTCGTTAGCTAGAACTCCTATAGACACGAGTCAACATCTATCAAAGAATAGAGGTGAGGTTGTGTCTCAATTGGAATACTCACGAGTCATAGGAAGTCCGATGTACTTAATGAGTTGTACAAGACCGGACATTGCTTATGCGGTGAGTAAATTGAGAGATACACAAGTAATCCAGGGCATGACCACTTTGGAAATGCATAGTGAGAATACTAAGGTATTTAAGATACACTCGTGATTTTGGATCGCACTATACAAGATATCCTGCTTGTTATTGAAGGATACAACGATGCTTCTGGATATCGATATTAAAGACTCAAAGTCTACAAGTGGATTTGTATTCACTTTAGGTGGTGCGGCCATATCGTGGAAAATCTTCTAAGCGGAGACGATTATAGCTAGATCCACAATGGAGTCGAGTTTATAGCTTTAGACAACAAAGTGGAGAAGAAGTTGAATGGCTCCAAAACTTCTTAGAAGATATTCCAAGATGGCCAAAGCTTTGTGCAAGCAATTTTTATACATTGTGATAGTCAATCGCAATTGGCGGGGGCACGAGTAATATGTACAATGGTAAGTCACAGACATATACGTCGTGAGACACAATACCATTAGACAACTACTCTCAAGCGATGTTATCTCTATTGATTATGTGAAGTCAAAGGATAATTTAGCGGATCCGTTAACCAAATGGTTAAATCGAGAGTTAGTTGCAAAATCATCAAGAGGAATGGAACTTAAGCCTCGGAAAAATGAGTTGATACAATGGAAACCCAACCTAGTTATTTGGAGATCCCAAGATCTAGGTTCAATGGGACAACCTAATTGTAAAAGACTGCAGGATCACTTTGTGGGGGGATTTTTCCTTGTCCATTCCTTAACAAATGAAACCCATGGAAAGAAGAGGATAAGCATTTGGCTTTTAATGATTCTTGTGCGTCGGTAAGCCGAGCAGGTAGTAGTGCGGGCTACTCTAAAAGAAGAATAACCTATGTGAGAGAGAAGTGGGGCCGCTTTGAAGAGAATTGTGTGAGGCTCAATTCTTAGAACCTCTTTGAGAACCAGGCATATGTTCGGGGCCATGAATGAACATAACAATGAGAAGCGAAGTATGTTAGGAAGAATCTGTGTGAGATATATCATCATTTACACAAAAGGCGTAAGCAGTTCAAAGACATCGCGTCTCGATCGGCTAGTAAAGTAAATATATTTTCACAAGGAAGGTTCAAAGGTAACACCTACCTATATCTATGCGGGGTTCAACTTTGGATTTTATCACCAAATCTTTGTATCTTCGATTTTCCATTCATGTGGGGGATTGTTGGAAAAACTTGAATGGAAATTGCGCTTTTGGCATAATTTTCTTGGACAATATTTAACTCCAATGGTGTTTAATTTTGTAACACCTAAAACTCCCAACTCATGGAGTAGTGGGAGAGTGATGACACTTGAAACTCCCAACTCATGGAGTAGTGGAGAGTGATGGCACTTGAAACTCCCAAGTCATGGAGGAGTGGGAAGTGAATGCCCCAAGTCATGGGGTAGTGGGGAGTTAATGTGGCTTGATCTTGAACCCTATAAAAATGAGGTCCATGGTTTTCACAATCTACACAACTCAACTCCTACACTTGCATAACAAAAGTCCTTGCATATTGCTATTGTATTCTTTGGCTTCCAATTGCATTTTGGTGGTGATTTCCAAGCATAACTTTGATTCGCGGAATTGAGGTAATCCGGTTTTTCCGTCTTATCCTCGGGAAGCAGAGGCGTCGAATAGGGACGAATCTGTTTTAAGGATAGTGTGTTCAACACACGATTCGGGCCAATTTTACATTGTGTATTTGTAATTTCAATTTATGCAATTAGTCTGCTTTGTAAGTTGTAATTTTATTTCAATTCAGTTTTGGGATTTTCCGAATTATATAAATTGTCTTTGTAAATTTGTGCTTACATTTTATTTATGATTAATATCCATTTCACCGTCTCGAATCTGCATCGCCCGTTAGAACCAAATCTCCATACCGAACCATACCGAATTTTTGGTACAATTCGGTGCATGCAGATTTTCTCTCTACGATTCGGTTCGAGGATTGATTTTAAAATCTCCAAACTTGAGGATGGTTACGGAGATTTATGAATCTCCAAACCGTCCCGTCGTCAGTGCACACCCCTAATTAATATATCCCAAGGTGGACTAATGGGTTAGGGCAACAAAATTTTAAAGAGGTGAGGACCTACATGATGGTGGATTTGGTTCAAAACACACACGCGCGCAACCACCGCTCGGGTTCGGGCCGTGGGCTTCAAGGCTCTTATAGTTTTGAGCAAAATTTATTTAAACCTTTAAAAATAATTTTTGAAATTGGGCCTTGTGCTGATCGCTGAGATGCCAGCCTTGCAGATCACAAGACTGGGGCGGTGTGCACGACGCACACCGGAGGCGTAAACATTTCGATTTCGCGCACAGAAGTATGCGATCGCGCACTTTCGAATCGCGGGCACTGTTCAAGTTATCAGTGCATTTTTGATTATAGGCATGTTTTTTCGAATCAAAAGACGTATCATTTCCATGAGGCATCTTGAGGCCTATATACACGAAACCCCTGCGGATGAAAAGTGACATGAAAATTCGGATAATAAACCGAGATCATTATGCATTATCAACATATTGGTCATATATCCTTCAAAAGCTCGAAAGTCTTAAACACTTGTTTTTGTTCGTTGTTGTTTCGACTTTTGCAAGTGTTGCTAAGTCGAAACTGTAAAAATCGTTGTATCTTATACACGATTGCGAATCGTAAGCACTTTGTAAAGGGGCAATTTTATTTTGGGGGGATAGTATCAAATACTAGACTCGACTTTAAACTCTGTTTCCTTTTTGTTTTCCAAATATTTAGCCATTTTCTTATATATACGGTACCACCCAAACAACAATTCTCAATTGTTATAATTTGGCATTGTTTTCAAAACTAGGAAAAAATGTGTTTTTGGCTTCTAGTAAGATTTAAGCATTTTGGAATATGTGAATATTGATGAGCTACCATTTTTTTTGGTTATTAGTTTTATAGTTTTGATTTGGCAATAAAATTCTATCTACTTATTGTAAGGGATTCTTATATTGTTGGTTATAAATTCATTACAAATTGTAATTACATTAAATTTTTGTGTCGGTCGTCTTCCTTGTAAATTCGGCGATCAATTTAATGGTCTTATACCATTAAATTGTGACATGCATAATGTGACAGACATATTTGGACGGTCAAAATGGTAAGCCCCTATGGCGCATTCTACTTTACGGATGGATGGAGCAAATTCGTCCATGATAATAGAATTGTGTGTGATGGATTGTCTTGAAAATGCCCTTTTTCTTTGTTGGGACAAGGATAATGTTGCTTTGAATGGCAAGAAAGCATACGAGATCAAATCAATTATTGTTATTTTTGTTATTGGCTACCAATTTTTTATTATAATTTTTGACTTAATTGTTTTATAATATGTATCTTAAAATTAACTAATTTCTTATCAATCAATCATAAGCGGGACACCGATCTTCAATATGTTCCAACTAATATTAAGGATTTGGTAGACAAGAAGGTCCTATTCAAAGTGCGAGTAAAAGAGATCCATTAACAGTTTTAGAAATGCTTTTACGATCGTAAAGTTGACTATGGATTTAGAGTTCACGTCAAGATTTGAGTCAACTTTTATTGATCGGTATGGACAATTCATTAATTTGCGATTGATTATAATGAGCATGTAATTTATATTCAAATAGGTATCTTTTATTTTTAGTATTTTGTCATAGGACTTTAACTTAACTCAGAGCCATTTATTCGAATCGAGTTGGTGATAAGGTATTAATTTTATATTGTTGATTGAATTTTAATACATTTCTTTTCTTTTATTTGAAATTTTTATCAATAGAAAATAAATGACATTGTACTTTAATAAGATCATCTTAATTTATCCAGGAAGAAGTTTCTTCTCTAGACAAATCCAAACTAAAGAATGTTGACTCTTTTCGGATCTTGATGATGGCGGTAATGTTAAAAGAAAGCTTGATGCATAATTCTCGATCACAGGCTCTTTAAAGAAAACTAAGGCGGTTATCAAAAACTAAGGCGGTTATCAAGAAGCAAAATGATTAGAATGATACATGATTGATGGTTTTGAACTACTTCTAGACTTTATTTATATTTGAATATTTTTATGTCACTTTTTTATGGAGTGTTTCTATGAACAATATAATATTATTAATGAAATTTTTGTTTCTTATATCATGCTCTAGAACAAATATATGAATATTTATTTTGTATTGGTTCAATTGCAATTAGTATAATTTTGTTAAATCAAGTATTCCCGATTACATTTATTTTTGGATTATACTTTTACTATATGTTCATTACAAATATAAATGATATTATAATTTTTGAATAAAAGTCTTATAACCTTTGGATAATAAAAAGTCTTATATCTTTTTAATAAACAAGTCCTATTCAATACCAAATTGACATCAAACTGTATCAAAAGAGTTTACTCGAATGGTGAAGCTCAAAAATCCATAATACAAGTCAATTAGTTAAATTACATTATTTTTTTCTCTTTCGAAATTCAACTTCGAACAATATTATTGTCGGTCTACATAAATATTGTAGGTATTAACTTTGTTGGTAAATATTTGCCTACAATGATTTTAACTACTCTTTAAAATAATTTTAAATAATTTCAAATAATTTTAATAAATGACCACTTAAGAAAAAAGGGAAAAACAAAATTAAATAAATAAAAAAGGGGAAAACAAAATTAAATAAAGAAACAAAAAGGAAAAACAAAATTAAATAAAGAAAAAAATTCCAGCTCATTTTACTTCTTATATTCGGAAATATTTTATTGTACAATTCTAACCATTAGTCTTACTTTGTTAAAAGATTTTTTTTATATGTATTAGGAAAATATTGTAAATTGTATTACTATTTATAATTTTCCCAAAAGTTATCAAATAATAGGATTTTTTGATTAATTTATATTATAATGGTATTCCGACTTATTATTATACCAAAAGTTACCAAATGTTAGAATTTTGCAACAATTATTTAGGAAGAAAGATATGTTACCGATCTTGCATTCATTATTGTAAATCGTGACTCTAAATTCAAAGTTTACCAAAATATATGTTACTCATAATAATGTATATGCATCATTATCAACATTCCTATTATTTTAGACAACTATATATGTTAGTATTTTAAAAAAGTCATCATCATTATCAATATTCCTATGTATCATCATCATCATTAGGATTTTAAAAAATAAACATAAAAATCAAAGACTATATATAGTTTTTAATAGAAGTGAACATGTATAGTTTTTAAAAACTATATATAGTCTTTGATTTTTATGTTTCAATTGGATGTTGATTTTTTTGTATCCCTAAATTATATATGTATATAAATTAGGAAAATATTATAAATGGTATTAAACTAGAAAAATATTATAAATGGTATTCTTATTTTATTATATATATGTATGTATAAAAATTTGGAGTCCGAAATAAAAAAATTCTGCTCTTTTTAATTCTTATATTCGATAATATTTTAGATTAGGAAAATATTGTAAATGGTATGTAAATTAGGGTCAATTCAAACTTTCCTTATTACTCAATAATAGTCGGTTTAAAATAGACGAATTATATTCGACGGAATATTTATAGAAATATTTAATGTATCTTTTACCATTGATTTTTATGGAGATATTGCATGTTGACGTTTTTGTATTCAATTCAATTAATCAAGTTTTAAAGTACTAATTGTTTTTTCTTTTAATTGCTCAAAGCATAATTATTTCTTTAATCTATAAAACTTTGCATCGGGTTTTACAATCTCTTTTGATTGATTAGTGATTCACATTGTTGATCAAAATGACAAAACTCACGGGTCTACAATTATTGGAATAAACGGCAAAGAACAAACATTGATAGTAATAGTACGATTTCTATTCTCTATTTCAAGTAGTATCATGTTTATATTCATAAATTTTATTGTTGTCTAATATAAGTTGTTTATCAAACCAAATATTGTATAAGATAGTCTTTGTTCTATATCCCGTGAAATAATTAAGTAAAAAGTCGTTGAGCAATTGTGATCATTGGTCGAGTTGGCTAACCGAGAACAAATTACAATTTAAAGTTGGCGCAAAGTTAACATTTTTCAATATGACTTTTAATCGGGTTTACATAATTTGCATAATGTCACTTAATAGTTTTATATTTTAACAGGAAGCTGATTATATTCTTCAATATGATTTTACACATATTATATTTTTCATTATTATTTTATTTTATATGCACGAAATAGGACATGTCATGTTCATTACAATTTTTGCCAAGAACTTCTAAATTTTGCCAATGCTTTTCTCAAAATATAATGCTTCTCGAGCATGTCAAAAAATTCAAAAAAGTTGGGAATTTGGGTCTGTCTTTTATTTGTAAACTTTTCTTATTGTTGGTTTCTTTATCATTCCTTTTTGTAATGGGGTTTAATAGAAATTGCGTAGTTGGTTTTCTTATAATAGATTACGTTTTAATTAAAACTATGTGTATATTTTGGAATATTTGGAATGAAATCTTTTAGGAAGTTTTTATAAAAATTGTCAACTGTTTGGTACATATGTTAAAGTTTTGACATACGCAAATTGCATCTTTTGAAATGAATTTTTAAAAGCGATTGATTTTAAAATTTTGTTAAAAAATAAAATACTAGCAAACACAATATTTTCATGTACGAACTTTCATATCTCGAACGGGACCAAATATTTTCATGTATGAAATTTCATATCTTGACAATTAATTAAATTATTGATATCACAATACAATTAATTAAATTATTGATATCACAATAAGAACTAATAAAAATTGAATGTATTTCATTTAGTTATTATTTTTGTCTTTTATATCATCATCAGTAAAGTGTTGGTACTTTGTATGTGTGCAAAAAAACTTGGATTATCGGGATCCACATCTACGGATCGCGGCACTAAAAAGTCCGAGAAACTCACAAATAGTGAAATTTTTGAATTGAATCGTAATCTATCCATTTCAAGAACGCCTTTCCGTAATATTTCAAATGGTAATTTTAATAGTTTTTTTTTTTTTTTTTAAGCGAACCTTTGAGTTATTTGTAATTATTTAAAATTATTTTGAAGTTCATATTTTTTCATCTACATTTCTTACACATGGCAAGATATCCGTACCAAGGAATACGATTCGAAGATTTTTGTCGAGTTTAAATGAAAAAAATGTGTCTACATCTTATCCATGTACACAAGCGAGATCAGTAGCATCAATTTGTTACAAATTTGTAACAACCACCATCCGAATAATGACAAGCTGCTGCAAAGATATAATGTTCATAATGACGTGTATAAATACCAACTCATTGTTAATAAATAGTTTATTTACAAATTAATAATGTTAAAATACTAATATGCGTGCAACGCACGGGTGGAATTACTAGTATTTACTAATTATTCAAGCAATCGGTGGATAATAGTGTAATATTTCTTGTCATTTTATCTTTAGAAAATACACAAAAAGATTTACTAATTTTTTTGTGGAAATATACTTAAATTTCATTGAAAATTGGGATGTGAGTAATTACACATTTGCGTTTGATCTGTAATTAAAAAGCACGAGAAAAGCGAAATTACGACTTTCTATTTATTTTTTATATTTTCAAAAAAAATCAAAACATCTCCACTTTTATTATTATTATTATTATTATTTTTATTATTATTGAATACTTCTCCAATATTCTCAACAGTTCATCATTTTCACAAAAAAAAATTTAAAAGCTTTTGCATGTCATATGATATGGATTATGATATTGAGGACAATGCTACGAACCCACCTTAAGGTAATGAAGGCAAAATGTTTGTTTAGTCCTTTAAGTGGATTTATTCGAAAATTCCATATTCATTTTGATTTTGACATTTTATACCTTAAGTGAGTTTTTTCCGAATTTTAGTACATTTCACCGCTTATAACAGTGTAATAATAGTAACCGATCAAGCTTATGTGTGCATTTTAAAAATGTGAATTTTTTTCTAGTCCTCTAAGTGGACTACATAGGAGATCTAGTTCTCCATTTTTTCTAAATTTTAAATTTAGTCATTTAAATGAAAGAATTCGGAGATTCAATCTATTTATACATATTTTCACTTTTTAAAAATTAAAAGTTAAATTGATTCAACCATTAATATAATATATAGAAAAATATATTTAATTTAACTATAAATAACAAAAGATTAAATTACAATTTTAAATAAAAAATAGAAAAATATAATATTAAATTAAAATATATTCAAAATTCATAAAAATAAGAAGATGTAATATAAAATAAAATTACATTTATTACCCTAGTTAGTTAAATACGAGTCGAAAAAATTCTTAATTTAATATTTAAGAGTATTTTATGAATATTTATCAAAAGTTATGATGAAACAATTGGCCAAATTACAGAAATTATTAATGTAGGTCTTGGTATACATCTTAGGTAAAAAGTATACTTATTCGGAAGTAAAAATATGACTTATTTTGGAATTATCATTATATGAAATTTTAAACATTCAAATTTTAATTTTAAAAATAGAAGAAGAAATAAGTACAATTGTGGTACATCTCAAAACCGAACCATTGCCGGTCCCCTCCTCTCCAACTAATTGAATGTTCAAAATTATAGATATTTAAAAATACAATCTTATCATAAATAACATGAATTTTGAAAAATTAACATTTATCAAATAATTTAATTATTGTTTTAGTTATAGATATAGTTTCTAACATTGTTTTTTTCTTTCTATTTTATAAATTATTCATTGTTATTTGATAATGAAAATTAATTTTATGTTATTCATAGTTAATTTAAATATGTATTTCAAAAGATTATTCTATATTTATAATTGAATTTAATTGAATTTTTTTATTTTTCAGAGTGAAATTATATTTATAAGGGGATTGAGTCTTTGAAAAAATTTCATTTAAAGGACTAAATTGAATTTGGAAAAAGTGAGGATAAAATATCCTAGTTAAATTCGCTTAAGGACTAAAAAATTATTTTTGGCTTCTTTTATAATTTATATATTAGTTGGCGGTCACCATTACCTACTATAGGCGGTGACGGACTAAAAGTCCGGAAAAAGCTCACTTAAGGTACGAAATGTCAAAATCAAAATAAGTGAGAACAAGATCTCCAAAGTCGTCCACTTAGAGAACTAAAAAAATAATTTTGACGGTAATGAAAGATATTCATTTATAATTTGTATATAATAAATAGTCAAACATGTTAAGCGTACATATAATTGGGATGAAATCTCTTATTCTACTTTCCTTGTTCCACTCAAGTATTTCATGTATTAGATGAAATACACATCTATAATTGTGACATCATCTTGTATACGATTGTACAAATGTCATTCATCCGATAACATGAAATAAGAATGAAACATGGAAAGTGGAACACGAAATCTCAATCCCATATAATCACACTTATTCACGGCTTGATTTGAACTTTTTTTTTTTTAAAACCGGCTTGATTTGAATTTATATTTTGTCAAACTTGAAATTATTTGAATATTTTCCACAACATTTGAACATGATTTGAAAACATATGTTAGTTTCAAGTTGTGGTCAAGTCAGTTTATAATCAATATTTGTTCTCAAGCAACAAACTTTTATAAATAGATAATTAAATGAAGTTCATTTAATACTTATTAATTTGATAACAAAACTAACTTTTAATTACAGCATTTATAATATTAACAATATTAAATAATAGATTAATTCGTATACCAGTATATATTTTTGAACTTTACCATGAAGTAAATAATGGTGGGACCTAACCAACTATACCACATTAAAAGCACCCTTTCTTTATATCGGAATGTTATTGTGTATCTTAAAAAAGCTTAATTGCACTTTACCCCACTTCATTTGCTCTGGCTACATTACACACCCAAAACACACACTAAACACACACACACAACGCATCTCTCAACTCTCCGCCCGTCCGCCGTCGCTTTGTCCGCTTGCGTTTTGTACTGAATCCACCTAAGTAAAACAAGACAAAAGTTTGACCTCCGGTGTTTTTATACTTTTGTTCTTGGACTGTTGTGTACTCTGAGTAGAATATTCTGATTATTGGGAAGAAAAGGTAAAAGGGTATATCTCTGAGATGTTCTTTTTTTTCTTTTTCCTTTTTCCTACTACATAGTTGGTTAGTTTGTTTTAATTTTTTATTTATTTTTTAATTTTGGTTCTTTTAGCAAAACCCATTTGCTGTAAAGTTGAGTTTCAGGGTTTGGAAAAGGGAAATAGAACAGATTGACACACAGCACACGGTGGAGTGTGTGTCAATTGAGGGAAGAAGTGTTGTGGTGAAGTAAGAAAGTGATGGTGAGAAAACATGGCTGGCAGTTGCCTGCACACACCTTTCAGGTTTTCGTTTGAACCCAATCTTCTCTCTGTGCGTGTGTGTGTGTTTTAACCATTTATTAATGTGTAAACTTAGTTTGCTCTGGCGTGGTGTTAGTCAATGTAAGTCAACTCTGTAATTGAATTGCTGATGAGGGTTATGAACTGAAATTTGCTCAGAAGTGGGTAGGTGGGTGGGGTGGGGGAGGGAGGATTATGATCTCTGTACTCACAATTTTTGAAAAGGGGTTCAAGTCGTAATATTCGGTCAATTTCCCTGTATCTGATTTTAGCTTGGTGAAAGACTGCCATAATACTACCACATAAGTTATATTAATTAGATGGACATATGGCATTCATGTCTTTATGTTATGCTGATTCGGAATGTTCATTGAGATCAGTCATGATTTAGTGGGAGTGGTTTTGGCGATGAAGTGAGTGAAGTTAATCGCCTTCCTTCTCATTAAATTCCACTTGTTTTAATGCATACATTGTCCATAGATATGCATCAAATCTATTTGGATTATTTTGTTTACCAAGAAGAGTCGGTATATAAGACATTGTATTCGAAAGAGTGCATTCTTTTCCTTTGTGAACTAGTAACAGAAAATGTTCCATAGATATTGACATGAGTAGAAGGAATTAGGGGCTTGCTAAAGATTCAGTTTCGGAGTCATGAAAGTTCCTCTTTGCCTTGGATTTACTTCATCAAACTTGATGAAGATTCACATGATCTGTGAGCTACAAGCCGTAGTTAGATCTTTGGAAATTGTCCTGAAGCGTCTATTCCTTTAGGTTGTCAGTTTTGAGGGACATGAAGTTAAAGAGCTATTATTTTTCTTTTTATTCCATTTACAAGAATTAGGATTGCTACAGAATAAATTAATATCTCTAGTTAAAAGTGTGGGTGCTTATCCTCTCAACTCCTAGCCAATGTGTAACACTGTAACTTTAGTCAAACCAATCCGTATACAAGGTAGTTGTTGCCGATGAATTAACAATCTACATAGTAGCATTTTGTTGGGAGCCCTTCTGAAATCTCCAAAATGCCCTTTGGAATTTTTAGTATCCCAGTCTTGGGATTCTGATGATTGTAGAATTATAAAGGTCTTTATTTATTTTTTCATTCCCAAAAACCAAACACCTCCTTTATTACAACTGCAAAAACATGTCTGCCAGGTTCATTCTGGAAGGTTCTTACTATGCTCAGTAATTTATTAATGAAGACAGTGGTGGCTGGACGTATTTTTATGTGGAACATATGCATGAAAACAAGAACTGGAATGTTGTGATGTTATTGCGCCTGTTTCTTTTGCTTCATATGTTACATTTATAACTCCCCAATCTCCTCTCATCCACTCTCTGCCTCCTCTCTCGTTTATGGTGTTGGGAGAAAGTGGCAAAAACATCCTGTATTGAAAGCTACTGTACCCTAACAAAAGGTGGGGAAGAAACATCATTATCACTCCATGACATTTTTGTTTCATTTGTCTCTCTCCCTTCCCTTTTTCTTTCATTCTTTGTTTCTTTTTTTCTTTTTGGTTTTTCTCTTTTGGAGTGAGCTTTTCCCTTAGTGTGATCTTTTTCAGCTAAGTCCAGATAAATTATGTCGACCCAAATAATGGTCACATGGTAACTAACATGATAAAGTAAAGCAACTTGTCAGTAATTATGCATGGGTGATTTAAGAAAGTAATTGGATGTTTAGCTCTTTATTCTCTGAATGTTGACCTGAATAATTTTGGACCCTTTTTGCTTTGGGTCATGCGGTGGGATTGACAAACAATCCCGCCCAATCACATGCATGGTTGGTATGATTACCGATAACAACGATGGAACTTGCCAATAAATCAGTGAAATGTTAGGATTGTACATCTTTTGCCTTGAATTAAAAGAAGAAACTAAATACCCTCAGGCCTCAACAAATTTTACACCTCTATGTTGTGGGTTCTTAATTAATATAGTAAAGGTAATCACTTTCTGTAGTAATGTTGTTTTGTTTCAATTCTATGGCTTGACTTGGTCTACATTATTGTTTAGTTTGATTGAAAACTTTGCTTGTTGATAATTTTATACATGCAAGTTCATTTACGGCACCTTGGATTTTTATATTTCACAGGTCGTCGCGATCACGGTGTTCTGCTTGTTAGTGGTAGCGTTTTATGCTTTCTTTGCCCCTTTTCTTGGAGGCCGAATATGGGAGTATGCTCTGGTTGGTGCCTATTCCCCAGTGGTATGTGAATTTATCAGCAGATTCACTTATTGGTGAAAATTTTTACATTCTTTTTCACACAGATTAGAATACACAATTACATTGATGAAACCACACTTATAAAGCTTGGGAACTAGATAGGCCTCAAATATCAAAATCAAATACTTTTTAAATAACAATAACAAAATAACAGTAGTTAAGCTAGCTTTGGTTAACCTGATGGCTTAAAATAACATTGAGGTCATTTTCAGAAGGATCTGTCCATCTAATCATTGTAGCGTCACAGAATTTTTGCTTTCTGAATGAGAGTGGCCAAATGAAAATAAAGTAGTATTAGTGAAAGTTCAAGGACAGAGAAAACTATTTTCATCAAAAAACAGAGAACTATTCAAACTTAAAAAATATTCAGAACTGGAAAGGTTAATTTATATAACAAGAAATTCTTGTCATGAAAATCATGGAAGAAATATATTACTTGAAAGTTAGAACTTAATCTTGCTTCAAATTTCTTGATGGCCTAAATAACAATAAGGTCAATTCAACAAAGTCCCACCCCACTTAATCGTATTGTGTCAAGGAACTTTGGCTTTCTGAATGAGTTCCGAAAAAAAAATTTGTTGGATTATTGGAAGGCACAAGGGTTAAAAAAACTATTTTCATGAAAAAAGGAATGGAACTATTCAACCTTCGAAAATTAATCTTACGATCTGGAAAAAACTAAGTTATTATGTACGTCAATAGGTAAAGCAAGATTGTCGACCTCTTACCATGAAGATCATGGGAGATTTATATTGTTGGGCAGTAGAGCTGCCAACCAAATAATTTTATCATCTATAGAACATTAAAGCAATAAAAAATGAATAAATTGTAATGTCATCCCCAAGGAAGCAAATAGGAAGCCACTACTTCAAAGTATATGAGCAAGAAATAATTGAGAATATGAAAAACACACATTGGAGAAGAGTGTCATTAGGCCTCTTGGAACCCAACAATTCAGTTGAAAGCCATTCTTTTATAACTTAATGTCAAGAAAATCAAGTTTAGAGAGTATTTTTAACATTTGGTTGGCTCTTTACCTATCATTGTCTGGATATCCTCAATATTTGTTATTAATATGTTTTAAGTTAAAATCAACTCCCTTCTGGGTTTGGGCCACATGGCCAATACCTCCTAAAAATGTCTTCTAATATTTTAAGTTTCATTTTTTTCATTCATCATATTGCAGTTCTTGATACTCATCATAGTTTACTTTTCATTTAACAATTTATGTCAAATCTCCATACATTAACTGAATTTTCGGCTTAATTCAAATTCAAAAATTTCTTCAAATGCAGGCACTGTTGGTTTTCATTTTTTATGTTCGAGTACTGCAATTAACCCAGCTGACCCTGGTATCATGTCTAAATTTGATCCTGAGTTGATGCACGAAACAAAGGAAAAGCATGAATCAAATGCCCATGGCCAGAACAGAAAATTTGATGAAGTTAGCAACGGAACTCATTCATGTGCATCTTCAGCTTCACGAAGCTCCTTTGCAGGAGCTAACTCTAGCAAGAAAGGTTCAGTTGAGTCTGTAAAATCCAATGCTCAAGTTATCTCTCCAAGAAGGAGTTCTATTTGCCCTTTTTTTTGGAGGAGTTTTGTGTGCAATCTTTGTTCACGAAGATTGCCGCAAACAAGATGAGGCAGCTGAGCAGGACGCTACAGGTGAAGATGCATTGTTTTGCACACTGTGCAATGCTGAGGTAGGTAATTAGTTCTAAATTTAATTGGTGATATGCTCACTATCATTATCGAGAATTGTGTTTAACAAAAATATCAAAAGAATAATAACCAGAATTTACTTTGTTCATGTTGGATTGTGCCTTACATGACCTTGTTAGGAAATTCAAAATTTATGTTTTCGTTGCTATCATCAGTAGGATATTGAATAAATAATCTCATCGTACACTGCCTCCTGAATTTGGAGTATGGTCAAATGCTCCTCTAGTACTGGAGTTAATTATCAGGAAATAATCCTTTCTTCTTTAAATATTGACTCCAATTTGATTTGGAATGGTGGATCAGACTTTTAGATGAGAGTTGATGAGGTTTCAATTTTATTTTAGATGAGAATTGATGAGGTTTCAATTTTAATTATGCTGTTTCTCTGTCCTGTCACCTGTCCTTTTACTTCTGTTGATTACCACATTTACTTCTTTCTAGGTTCGGAAGTTCAGCAAACATTGTCGAAGTTGTGACAAGTGTGTGGATGGATTTGATCACCATTGTCGGGTACATCCCTTTATGTCAATAAATTCTGCATGATGCGTCTTTCATATTTTCTGAGAGAGATTTTAACTACTTTTTATCTATTGGGAAGCTAACTTCAATACATTCATTATTTGTAGTGGCTCAATAACTGTGTGGGGCGGAAAAACTATGTGACATTTATCTCACTTATGGCAATCAGCTTAGTGTGGGTAAGTTTTGAGGGAATTATGGGCTTAATGACCATAATATTTTGGATGACTGATATCTCCTTATCTCTTTCCCCAGCTTGTTATTGAAGCTGGAGTGGGCATTGGTGTTCTAGTTCGTTGCTTCGTTAATAAGAGTCATATGGAAGCTGAAATAGTTGATAGGCTGGGAAATGGTTTCTCTCGTGCCCCATTTGCGACTGTTGTGGTAATTTCATTCTGGATATACCATGTGAATAATCTCGTATGTGATTATAAACTACAAGTAATCTTATCCCAGTGTCCATTTCATTCTGCAGGCTATATGTACAGCAGTCTCTTTGCTCGCCTGTGTACCATTGGGGGAACTTTTCTTTTTCCACATGATACTAATTAGAAAGGTTAGACCTCGGAAGTCTCATTTTTGCCGTGTTTCTCCTTTTGATAATAAGTACTAATTAATCTCGTTTTCTCTATGTTTCTCCTTTTGATAAGTTTGATAACTACTAATTGATCTCATTTTCTCTTTATTTGCCCCTTTGATAAGTATAATATAATAACTAATAATTAATCTAGGGCTGCTGTATAAAGTCAACAAAGACGTCTTCATTTCTAAGGGATAAATACAAAAACTACCCCGAGGTTTGAGCTAATAACAAAAATACCCAGAGACTTTTGAAAATTACGAAAATTCCCTTGAGGTTTGAACACCCCTTTATTTTTGTAATAATATTGCAGTTACCTCCTTACATTCAAGACAAAATCAAACCTCAGGTTTTCTCAGAGATAGTTTCTGTAATTATCCCTAATTCTAATGAAGTTTTTCCGACTATCCAGATTCTATCCAAAAGATAAGCTTGTATTGGTGATTTGCATGTACATATTGATATGCCTTGGGATTATCTGAATTCTTTGGTCTCCTATTTGTTGCTTTGTTATGTTAGGGCATTACGACTTATGAATATGTTGTGGCCATGAGGGCAATGAGTGAAGCACCAGCCGGAGCATCTGTAGATGAGGAACTACCAAACATTCTATATTCTCCATCTGGATCTGCGACAACTGGTTTTAGTGGTGGAAGTTCTTTGGGACTGCAATACAAAGGAGCATGGTGCACCCCTCCTAGGGTGTTTGTAGATTATCAGGTATACATCTATGTTATTTCCTTTAAATTATGTCAGCTGCCTATTTTTTCCCTTGAGGACATACTATGAACAATTGCTTGATTTATTTATGCCTGCGTAAAATCACTTTTTTGGGTTTCCTTTATACAATAATAAATATTAAATAGAAGTTGGCAACAGACTTAGTGTTATGCGATTTTATGATGTAGCCACGAGCATTTTATATGGTTAACGCCATTTTCTGCAATGTGTTTTTGCTGTGGAAGAATTTGGAAATATTAAAATGTTTCTTCCTTTTTATCCTGTGCTTCTCCTTAAAAAATATTGCTATCACATAATGCTTAAATTTGAAAAAATTGCAAATGTTGGTTTCCTTTGCTGGATGCTTGCTCTTTGATTTATGTTCTATTATTGATATACTTGCGTGTTGCTCTCTGGAATTAAGGTTCTCAAAATTGAATATCTGTCGGATGGACTGAATCTGTAGATATGCCGGATTCTTAATGGTTTGTAACTCTCTATCCATGTGTTGAATGCAGTGTATCCATTACATAAATTTACCTACCTGGAAGTTTGTCTAAATAGTAAATACACCTTCCAATATCTTTAACTTTTTGCATGGCCAATTTCCATTAAATGGGGATTTGCCTGACACTGAAGTTCTTTGGAAACTGCAGATATTTCCTGACAATTATTATGGAATTAAGTTGCTTTTCTGGCCACAATTTTCATTTTCAACTAATTATTGCCTTAGCTGTTGTAGCAATTCTCTCTTTCCTGAAATCCCCTCTTTATTGTTTATCAATGTTGCTAAACTTACGGATTTTTTTGAAACTCAGGAAGAAGTTGCACCGCAGTTAGGACCTGGAATGGTCCCATCTACAATCGATCCAGATGCAGCTGGCTTGGCCGATAAGTTAAACAAGGGACCAAAAAAGGGCGTTCGAATCAGCGCCTGGAAGCTCGCTAAACTAGACTCGAACGAGGCAGTGAAAGCAGCCGCGAAAGCAAGGGCATCATCTTCTGTATTACGCCCTCTCGATAACCGCCGTTTGCCCGATTCTGAATTAAGTTCCAGCGAGAACGCATAGCGTCGAAGCAGCATGAGCACCGAAACAGGAGGAAATAATAAAGACGCGAGAAATGATTTTCGACTCTCGCCTTTGAGAAACTCTTTTGCTCCTCCCAGTCAAGGCAGTCGGGACGAATACGAGACGGGCACTCAAAGCGTGAGCAGCTTTAGTAGCCCGAGCCATGTTCACGACTCCGTCACACTAAGCCCTCTTCCTCAAGCTCACGGGCGAACCCTCTTGTCCCGGTTCAGCCCTTAACCACTAGAGCTGCTGCTGTCAATAAAAACAACTCAGTTTTCAAAACTCATCGGGATTTGATGAAAAGATAATGCAACGGCATAGTAGTACAGACCCGTTACTCCTTTCTGCCCCTGCTGTTCCAACAACTTCCTTTATTAGAGATGTTAAAAGAACCTCTGTCGTTTGGGATCAAGAAGCTGGACGGCACGTCTCTCTTCCAGTTTCAGCTTCAGAAGCTCGTAAGAAAACATCTGTGCAATCAGCAGTACCAAATGCGAGTAATCAAGATAATCGTCCTGCTATTCTTCCTAGAGAGCCTTTACAAACCCTAGCAAAACCTGCGGTCCGACAGTCGGAGAAATTAATGTACACTGGGGAATCGATTTTCTTTGGCGGCCCGCTTCTAAGTGCTCCGATTAAGGATGGCTTGAAAAGTGAAGGGGTCTCGAGTTCAAGAGATGGACAAGATAAACAACTACCTATAAGTTTGCCACGGGAATCTAGGTTTAAAGAGGATGCTGTCTCGAACCAGCTTCCGATTTTCATTCCTGGGAATTTTGATTTGAATCCTCCATCTGGATCAGGTTTGAAGTAATTAATCTGAGGGACAATTACTAAAACGGCCCTGTGGTTCAGCCTAATTACAAAAAAATCAAGTTATCTTGGTATTACAAAAACACCCTTGAGGTTTGTATTTATTTAACAAGTATATATCAAGGGGTATTTGTTATTTGAGAGCATAACTGGATTCTTTTACAATTAGACTGAACTTCAAGGGTAATTTTGTAATTAACCTTTATCAACGTTTCGGAAAACCCTTTTGGTGCATTCATCGGTGCGTCGCGGTGGTATTATTGAGGAGGTGCAAATTAGAAGAAACCTCTGAATGGGGAGCTGTTTTTGAACCCCACAGGAACCTTTCCTTCAATGGCTGCTTTGTGTGTAACTGTGTGGCAAGGTTCCATCGGTTTCTTCTTCTGACTCGGAGACTTTTGTGGCAGAAAATTTATCTACTTAGCCTGAAAGTAGAAGCTGACTTGTTTAAACTGAACTTTACCTCCCAAGATCTCTCTGTGGCTTTTGGAATTTAGTATTCTGTTTCTTTTTTCATATATGTTTGTATAAATGAGATCCATTCATGCTCTCTCTCCATCTATTATGAGGTTTCTGCTCACTTGATATTGTTGGGAGTTCTTAATACTTTAGACTGTAGTATTAATTCCTCTGGTTATAGTTCAAGACTGTTTATTTTGTTTATCAGGATACTAAATTGATAAGCTTGAAACATGTAACACTAAGCTAAAATCTGATGTATTATCAGCTTGATGAAAACAAAAAAAAAGTTTCTATACAAGTAACAAGATAATGAAATGATCCTCATCTTGGTGACTCCATGGGAATTAGTTTGATCTTACCACATTTCCTTATATGTATCCTTCAGGAGATTATCAAACTATGTTTTGCTAGTTATCACTGCAGAAAAACATAATCAGTTACAAAATTTGCACAGCATCCTCACCCTGGTTTGGTAACCAGGGCTTTACACCATGAAACTGAGTATTTGCAAGGATCATTGAAAGTCTGTCTTCTGAACTTTTAAAATGTTAGTAATGGAAATTCTGTAATTAAAACAATCAAAATTACATGATGTTAAAATAAGATTGTTTTTTGTTTTTTGGGGGAAAGTGTTCGACCGCTAAACAACTATAAAAGTCTAACAATCCTCGCAAGAGAAAGAGATCGATTGTAGGGTAGCAAATTAACCACAAGTCGTCTCTCAAGGAAGACGTAGCGGCAAATAATTATTATGTATCACAATAAACAGAAAATAAATCCTAAACACTCTAACTTGATTTGTTGGTTTTAAATAAACTAAAAGAAAACAATTAAAAAAAAGCAAATTAAAACTAAGCGAGGATTAAATTTGGAGTAAAAGATATGGAAGAAAGTCTAGGATTATGGATTCATCTCATCAAACTTGCAAGCGAGAATATCAATTAATTGATCATGCGGTTAACAAATATAACAATCATGTAAAGACTAGGTCTAGATCGATAACTCTCGTATTCGCAGTTATTAGTGCTATCCCAACATAATTTGCTATTTTCATTAAACCTGGGTTAGATAATACATTTCGATTCATATCTAACCCCCTGAATAAATTTAGTCCGGGAATAATATCTTGATCGATCTCAATTATCCTCAAACAATCAAGAGTTGGCCAAACAATCAATCAACAAGTAAAACAATTTATTCAGAAAGCGGATCAATTAATCAATACTCATGCTTGTTTGTTTGAATCAAATCATCATAATCCTAGAACAAGGAAATTAGTTCATGCTTGGGGATGGGATCATAATCTCAATTGAAGGAAAGAAAACAATCATAAACATGATCATGCAACAATAGTAATCACCCAACAATTGAAATAAGACAAAAGAGATGAAGAAATCTTACTCTTTGATTAAGAAGCAAAATAACTTCAAGGGGAAGAACCCAAGCAATCCCGATGATGAAAACAAGAAAAATACAAAAACTAAAGTTTAGAAGTACTATGAATGAATGTGTGTCGAAAATAGGGGCTCCCCAAGTCCTATTTATAAGCCTAGAGTCCTTAAACAAGGTGGAAGTGCCAAAAATCGGAAAAAATCAAAAATTTCGTGTTCAAAGCAAGTCACGGCGCGCGGCCGATCGCGCAAACGCAGCGCGCGCACCACAAGACGCACTATTCTTTATCATTGTTGCCTTGATCTTGCGCCGCTTACACACGCCAGCGCGGCATCTAAACGTCGGAATTTCATCTTGATATCTTATTATGAATTGTAGCTCTATCTCTTAGCTTTCCATATCTACTTTAATCACCTTAATATCAAATTTCTAGAGAGAGTTATGGCCAAATTACCAAGACGTGTCATTTTCGAAATTTCAACATATTATTTCGACTTGCACATTATTTTAACCCATCCAAACGTTTTCATTTGCATTTTGTAGCAGACATAGACATTGTAGAACTTTCTCTTAGCTTTCCAATGGTATATGAATCATGTCAATTGGATTTCGAATGTAAAGCGTTACGCCCAAAATACGATGGTTTGCCATGATTGCGCGAAATGACTTTTTAACGTTTTTTGCTTAAAAACTTGTTTTTTCCACCAAAACCTAAACAATCAATAAAATAACACAACATAACACTAAAACATGCAAATGCAAATAAAACACGCCAAAAATATGTATAAATCATCACACAAAACACACACAAAATCATGCAAAACAACTCCCCCACACTTAGCCTTTTGCTTGTCCTCAAGTAAATAATAATGTCAACAAACCCAACAAGAAATATAATGTCAATTTGAGAATCAATTAATCCATAACACCATGTTCTATCCACCTCGGATTATTCCTCATCGATCCCCAACCTTCACAATAAACTCACTCATTTCAAATTAAACATTAACCAAAGTGTTTGACCTTCCTTACTAAATTTCAAATTTGTGTCAAAAGTTGCAACCCTTTTACTCACACAACCAATCACGCAATTACTAGCCCTTCTCTCTCTCTCTCTCTCTCTCTCTCTCTCTCTCTCTCTCTCTCTCTCTCTCTCTTTGCGCTAGAACTCCCGAGATATTATTCCACTAGGTTTAAACTTTGGATGTTTTCCAAAGGCTCTAGGGTGGTTTCCCATACTCATGTTTTGAGCCGCCGTTTTACGTAAAAAGTCAAACATGGGGCTCATGAATGCTCCTAGTTACTAAGCAGCTCAACCAGCGGAGTATAATCTCGATTGTTCCATCTTTTTCCATTTTCTTTTTTTTTTCTTTTTTTATATAGCTCTATAATGCTCTTTTTTTTATAGCTATATAGTATTTTTTTCATAAGGCTAGCAATTTTGTGACATACAAATCAAAATAGGGTTTTAACTTAATTCACATCAACGAAATCTCGTAATTCAAGCCCCACAACTCGCACTATTGTTTAACCGTCACCTAATTCGATTTCACCACAAAGGCTAATTCACGAATTAGTCAAATCCTACGTATCAAGTTCACAAAGTCATTTTGATTTGAAACTCAAATTAATACATATATTTCAAGTTGACTTAATAACACTATTATTAAACTTGGGATAATCACTAAAAGCAAAGTAAAAGAATAGCCACATGCAATCAAAGCATATTTTATCAATGACTAATCGTCCCCCCCACACTTAAATCACGCAATGACCTCATGCGTAAAAGTAAAAGAGAAGGAAAAGATACGTCCCTGAAAAATGCAAAGATCGATAAATGGCACCATAGTCATATCGACCTACAAATCTGCAAAAGTCATGTGAAGGGAACAAACAACACATGCAAACTAACGCCGGGGGAAAATGCTTAGGTTGCCTCCCAAAAAGAGCTTTATTTAACGTCATTAGCTTGACGATATCAACTAAAAAAATCATGGCGGGTCATCGAGCAAGACCATTTTAACTACCTTGGAATTTTTATCCGGTGAATTTCATTATGTTCCCATACACAAGATATCTTTCACAATGAGAATCGACAAAGTCAACAATAAAATTATCGTGCAAAGCACAAGCGGGACCATGAGCTATATCAAAAATTGAAAACGTTGCGGTTTTTCCCAAGACATTCATACTTAATTTTCTATTTTTGACATCTATCATAGTATTAGTGGCAGCCATAAACGATCTACCCAACAAAATGGTATGATCCTTAATTTGACCTTTATTATTCCCCATATCCAAGACAACAAAATCAATGAGAATTTTAAGATCACCTACTTGGACGTAAATATCTTCAACAATACCTTTAGGATACCTAAGTGACCCACCGTGAAGTTGCAAACATAACGGTGGACCTCAATTTCCTAAATTTAATTGTTTAAATATAGAGTAAGACATAAGGTTAATTCTAGCTCCTAGATCAAGTATACCTGCGACATTCTTACCATTCCCAAAAGCAATATTAATGAGAAAACTACGGATCTTGTTTTTGGTGGTGGATTTGGGGATGGATTAGGAGATTTGTAAGGATTGTCGAGTTTTGTGTAAGGGCGATCCCGCACTTGTCTCCTCATTCGTGCTTTCTTCACTTACATCATCCTTCTTTTAAAATTTAGCAAAACCAATTTCAAGATTTGTGATGGCTTGAGCTTGCTTATTTGGTTGACAAGGCAACGAGTCCTTTTTGACATGATATTGAGCTATTTCACCAACTTGCGTAGCCAATTTGGCCGACTTGAGTCGCAAATCGCTTAAGAGAGGCCTCGAGGATTCAACTGTCTGTTATTCCACTCTTGTGTTTTTGATTAACTTGAATAAAAGAATTCAAGCTCTCTTCCAATGTGGGTCGTGGTGGTTGCTCTTGATCGTCGCCATACCTGGTGCTTGTATAAACAACACTAGAAAAATAGATCAAACGCGACTTTTTGACGAATAAACCTAAACTAGACACAAATAAAAAGAATCATAATCTAGAAATACGAAAAAAAACACAATAATTATTAAGCCTAAAGCCTTCCCAGGCAAAATTTTGTTCGACCGCTAAACACCTATAAAAGTCTAACAATCCTCGCAAGAGAACGAGATCAATTGTAGGGTAGCAAGTTAACCACATGTCGTCTCTCAAGGAAGACTTAGCCGACAAATAATTATTATGTATCACAATAAACATAAAATAAATCCTAAACACTCTAACCGGATTTATTGGTTTTAAATAAACTAAAAGAAAACAATTAAAAAAGCAAATTAAAACTAAGCAGGATTAAATTTGAGAAAAAGATATGGAAGAAAGTCTAGGATTATGGATTCATCTCATCAAATTTGCAAGCGAGAATATCAATTAATTGATCATGCGGTTAACAAATTTAACAATCATGTAAAGACTATGTCTAGATCGATAACTCTCGTGATATGATTAGGGCTATCCCAACATAATTTGCTATTTTCATTAAACCAGGGTTAGATAATACATTTCGATTCATATCTAACCCCTGAATAAATTTAGTCCGGGAATAATATCTTGATCGATCTCAATTATCCCCTCAAACAATCAAGAGTTGGCCAAACAATCAATTAACAAGTAAAACAATTTATTCGGGAAAGCGGATCAATTAATCAATACTCATGCTTGTTTGTTTGAATCAAGTCATCATAATCCTAGTACAAGGAAATTAGTTCATGCTTGGGGATGGGATCATAATCTCAATTGAAGGAAAGAAAATAATCATAAACATGATCATGCAACAATAGTAATCACCCAACAATTGAAATAAGACAAATTAGATGAAGAAATCTTACTCTTTGATTAAGAAGCAAAATAACCGAGGAAAGAACCCAAGAAATCCCAATGATGAAAAGCAAGAAAAATACCAAAACTAAAGTTTAGAAGTACTATGAATGAAGGTATGTCGAAAATAGGGGTTCCCAAGTCCTATTTATAAGCCTAGAGTCCTAAACAAGGTGGAAGAGCCAAAAATCGGAAAAAATCGAAAATTTCGTGTTCAAGTCACGGCGCGCGATCGCGTGCCACTTTCGCTACGCGCGCGTGGCATCTAAACGTCGGAATTTCATCTTGTTGTCTTCTTATGAATTGTAGCTCTATCTCTTAGCTTTCCATAGCTACTTTAATCACCTTAATATCAAATTTCTAGAGAGAGTTATGGCAAATACCAAGACGTGTCATTTCCGAAATTTCAACATATTATTTCGACTTGCACATTATTTTAACTCATCCAAACGTCTTCATTTGCATTTTGTAGCTGACATAGACATTGTAGAACTTTCTCTTAGATTTCCAATGGTATATGTATCATGCCAATTGGACTTCGGATGTAAACGTTACGTCCAAAATACGATGATTTGCCGCTGATTCTTGCGAAATGACTTTTAACGTTTTTGCTTAAAAACTTATTTTTTCCACCAAAACCTAAACAATCAATAAAATAACACAACATAACACTAAAACATGCAAATGCAAATAAAACACGCCAAAAATATGTATAAATCATCACACAAAACACACACAAAATCATGCAAAACAACTCCCCACACTTAGCCTTTTGCTTGTCCTCAAGTAAATAATAATGTCAACAAACCCAACAAGAAATATAATGTCCAATTTGAGAATCAATTAATCCATAACACCATGTTCTATCCACTCGGATTATTCCTCATCGATCCCCAACCTTCACAATAAACTCACTCACTCAAATTAAACATTAACCAAAGTGTTTGACCTTCCTTACTAAATTTCAAATTTGTGTCAAAAGTTGCAACCCTTACTCACACAACCAATCACGCAATTACTTGTCCTTCTCTCTCTCTCTCTCTTTTTTTTTTTGCGCTAGAACTCCCGAGATATTATTCCACTAGGTTTAAACTTTGGATGTTTTCCAAAGGCTCTAGGTGGTTTCTCATACTCATGTTTTGAGCCGCCGTTTTATTTAAAAGTCAAACATGGGGTTCATGAATGCTCCTAGTTACTAAGCGGCTCAACCGGCGGAGTATAATCTCGATTGTTCCATCTTTTTCCTTTTTTCTTTTTTTCTCTTTTTTTATATCGCTCTATAATGCTCTGTTTTTTTGATAGCTATATAGTACCCTTTTTTTCCGCAAGGCTAGCAATTTTGTGACATACTCATGTTTAGGATCTCTTTATTTTTTTAAAAAAGAGTATAGGCTTCTAAACTGCCTTTTTTAAAGATCTTTTAAGTTCTTTAGGAAAAAATTACTTAACAAATTTTAGGAGCTTATAAATTCTCAAACGACTTCTAAGATATTTTAAAGAGCTTATAAGCTCTCACATTATAGTAGCATCTCCAAAGCGACTTTAATTTAACATGGCCACTCAATTCCATCAATTTGGGTTCTCCAACCCATCGCTAGACTTCACGCCATTGCAAAGGGATGAACAATTGACCGCTTCATGTGGCGGTTCGGTGTTCACTCGTCAACCCTTTTTTGGGTCTTTGGTGTAAGTTTTATGTTTTGTCTTTTTCTTTGTCGAGTTTTGTTTATGAAATGTTAGTTCAATGTATCAATTTCACACATATATATGTAATATAATTTTTTTTTTCAAACGATAGTATTATATAAAAGAGAACAAATCTCATAGATCATGTACAAATCGTAGTCCATCGACTAACAACCCTCAAAGCCAAATATCTAAGACTAAAAGGGACACAAAACCAACAGGCCATGAAAGCTAATCATAAGGGCACGGCCCACCAACAATGAAACAAAATAAAAGTCAAAGAGGATTGATACCATAGGCAATTACACATACGATGAAGCAAGGAAGCAAGACCAAATGTAAAGTAATTTCCTATGCCTCAATCAAGACAAAGAGCCAAATCCAAAAGTCGGTAGGCAAAAAGTGGAGAAGTCCTTCAAGCAAAAGCAACGGCCAACCACCGAGTAAAGAATCTACTCCTAGACGCCACCAAAAGCGAGAAGAGAAGCTCCAAACCCAATCGCAATTTCTCCAAACCTATCAATCGAAACTAGTTGATTGATCTTGAAAAAGAGAGATAGATATAGGTTCCAAAGTCCAAAGAACAACCCACAAAAAGAAAGACACAACAGGATTGGCTATCATTGATTAGTTTTTCCCATTCACAAAAATTCTGCCACTCAAAGCAAGCTTGATCAACCGTTGATTTTTGATTTGCGGACCCCCTTGAAACATGAAAGCTGTTGCGAGTCTTCCATAACCACCATAACAAATATGATGTGAGTGGATCCGATCTTGATGAACCTCCATTGTTTGAATAGAGCGATTCCACTCCACCATTTGAAAGATCTTAAATCAGCCCCAATCCCTTCCCATTGAATTGGTGCTAACTTCCAAATTAACATGGCTCTATCACAATGAAATAAGATATGCTCTGTTGTCTCTTCTTCATTGCCACATATACCACACACAGGATCAATCTTCATTCCTTTCTTGATCAAATTCACCTTTGATGGAATAGAATTGTTAATGCACCTCCAAATAAAATTTTTGATCTTGCCTTTGATTTTAAAACTCCAGGTTCTAATCCACATCTTCTGCCAAATTATTCTGGAGTTGCTTGATTCCGGGTAATCTTCCTCATTTTTCCTGTGTTGGAGAACTGCGCGGTAAGCAGACTGAACAGTAAAAATGCCATTCTTTGAAAATTGCCAGGTTAATCTGTCTTTGTGCCCTTCTTGAAGAATTGGAATTTTCAAAATTTCTTCAGCTTCATTAGGCCTGAATAGTTGTTCAATTAATTCTGATTTCCAGCACATATCTGCACTACAAAAAAGCTCATAAACCCATGTGACTTGAGAGCAACTAGGATGATTAGGAGATGGGATAAATGAATTGGCACAAGACAACCAAGGATGCTCCCAAATCCTAACACTTTTACCATCACCAACTTGGAATTTAACCCCCAAACTTAAAATGTATTTAGCTTGAATCCAACTCTTCCACTGCCATGATGCATTATTTTTGGCCACTGCTTTGAGAAGACCACCCTGCGGGAAGTACTTGGCGCGAAGGACCTTACAGACTAAAAGATTAGGTTGGGTAATAAGTTTCCACAAGTTTTTAGCAAGTAAAGAATCATTAAAAGCACAAATGTCATGGAAACCAAAACCACCCTCATCTTTAGGCTTCGTCATTTTACTCCATTTAGCCCAATGAATTTTATGTTGTCCTTCAAGAGGGGAACCCCACCAAAACCTGGCGAAAATCTTGCATAAGGCATTACAAATATTTTTTGGAAGCTTGAAAGTGTTCATGACATAGACTGGGATGGCGTTAAGGACAGATTTCAAGAGAACCTCTCTCCCAGCGGAACTAAGAAAACCAGTTTTCCAATTCCCCACTTTATTCCTAGCATTTTCAAGGATAAAGTTGAAAATTTCAGATTTGGATCTGCCAATAAGAAGGGGAAGGCCGAGGTGCTTGATTTTCCATTGTTCACTAATACCCCCAAGGACATTACGAACTTCAAATTTGGCTTGAGTTGAGGTGTTTTTGCTAAAGAATACACAGATTTTTCCAAGTTGACCATTTGACCAGAAGCATCACAGAATTTATCAAGAATATTTTTAACTTCAATGGCTTGGGAGGAGGATGCCTCACAGAAAAGAAGCGAGTCATCAGCAAAAAAGAGATGGGTGATGATAGGAGCAGATTTGGCAATTTTGAGGCCAGAAAATAGTGACAACCGATTAGCTTGTTTGATGAGATTTGATAGTGCTTCTGACAAGATGAGGAAAAGGTAGGGGACAGGGGATCCTTGTCTAATACCTCGAGAAGGTATTACGAAACCCGAAGCTTTACCATTGATTAAGAAAGAGAAAGAAGTGGTAGAGATACAAGTAAAAATCCAATCAAGAAATAAGGCAGGAAATCCCATTTTACTCATCACTTCCAACAAAAAGGACCATTCAACCCTATCAAAAGCCTTAGCCATGTCAAGTTTCAAAGCCATAAAGCCTTTTAGACCTCTTCGAAGACAATTAAGAAAGTGAAAACACTCATGTGCAATGGCCGAATTGTCACTAATATGCCTCCCTGAAATGAAGGCTGTTTGACTCTCAGAGATGCAATTATGAAGGCAAGGCTTAATTCTATTGGCAAGAATTTTAGAGATGATTTTATAGACCACATTACAAAGACTAATGGGCCTATAATGGGATATGGTAGTTGGGTTTTTAATTTTTGGTATTAGGGTAATTAAAGTCTGATTCATACTTTTCAAAAGTTTTTTAGAGAAGAAAAAATTCTTCACAGCTGCACAAATATCAGATTGAATTAAAGGCCAGAAATGCTGAAAAAATAAGGGAGTCATCCCATCAATACCTGGAGCTTTTGAAGGGTGGAGTTCAAAAAGAGCTGTCTTAATTTCCAAGTCATCCACAGATCGGGTCAGCCACTTCTTTTGAGTGTTTGCCATGGAGTTGGGGATACCATCGAGAATGGACGCATTAGAAACCGGGGAAGAGGTGGTAAAAAGCCTTTTGAAAGAATCAGTGATTTCACCCTCAACAAGATCAGGCGAATTGCAGCTCACACCCTCAGAATTCACAAGCCGATCAATAGCATTAGATTTGTTTCTTTGAAGAACAGAGGCGTGAAAGAAGCCTGTATTTTTATCACCTTCCTGAAGCCATTTAATTCTGGATTTTTGTTTCCAATAAGACTCTTCATCTCTGTAGGCTTTATCCAAGTCCTTCTTAAGAGAATGCCATTCACCCCAATTCCGATTCTCTCCAGCACAACTCATTTGTTCCAGATTGATAGTAATTTCTTTGATCAGCTTGGCAGAATTGGTGTTGGAATTTTTACACCACTTAAGAAGCTCCATCCTGGAATTTCGGATTTTATTCTGGATTTGGTACATCAAAGTGCCAACGATTGGTTTAACCCATGCAGATTCCACCACTTTGTCAATATCTTTCTTGGAAAGCCATCTCTTGTCGAAGCAGAAACGTTTATGACCATTCTTTTTCACCTCAGAGCAATCCAAAAGGAGGAGAAAATGATCAGAGGCTGATCTAAAAGTATGAGACACGGTCGGCTGTAGGAAAATCCATAAGCCACTGCGGAGATCCAAAAAAACGATCAAGGCGCTCTTCAACAAACCCTTCATTATCCCTATTATTTGCCCAAGTAAAAGGATGTCCCTTGAAATTCACTTCCCCCATTTCCATATCCCTAATGAACTGCCGAAATCTAAAGAAGCTGGATTCAAGCCTAACTCTACCCCCCCTTTTCTCCTCCACTCCAACAATATCGTTGAGATCACCTCCAAGAAACCAAGAATCCCCCCATCGAGCCCTGGCAGAGTTTAAGTAATTCCATTGTTCCCTACGAATCACATTATCGACACTGGCATAAACAAAGATCGCCCAAGAAATTCTATTATCATATTCGAACTCAATCTCAAAACAAAAATAGTTACTAATCAGATTTAAGATTTTGATTTTACTGGACCAAAAATCGAATTCCTCCGCTAAGACTCCACTTTGGATCAACACTTGCCCATCTATCGAGCACCTTAAATTCCTAGTGACAAAGATTAACAAAAGCTTTTTTCTTTTGGTTTCACAAATAAAGAAAAATCGGGAGATGGAGTCTAACGATCTCCTTGATTTGCGGGACCGCAGAGGATCCTCCCAACCTCTACAATTCCATGAGCAAACAATCATTGATCAATTTGGGGCCATTTTAGGCTGGCTTCCTCCACCATCGAAATAGTATTCAAATCCAAAGCTGCAAGTTTTTGTTTCTTAGATCAAGTGACAGGTAAGATTAGCATTTTTCGACCCTCAAGCACCGTTTGGGGCGTTTCATACCCACTTTCAAAAAATCGCTCTGCTTTTTCATATTTCTCTTTGCCTCTACACCCCCTACTAATCCCTTTTAGTGATTTTCTTTTGGGTATAAGTTTTGAGGTAAACTTAGAAAGAACTTGGGGTATTCTAGGAAAGTGAGATAATTCTCCCAAAACCACTCCTCCTGTTCCATTAGATATAGGTACCCCAATAACATAATTTTCTTATCTTGTTCAAAATCCATCCGACATCCAGAGACATTTTGTAAAGTTTCTGATCCGAGGGGAACCGTAATTTTCAGAGTTTGAGGGCAATTTTCAAGAAGAGTTAAACAATTTTGCTCATTTCCCTCTTTCAAAGACTTCTTCAAGATGATCAGAATCCATCTCAAGAATAATCGTGTGGGAGGGAGAATTATGAGGGTCTGAACAAGATCGGGTTCTCCATTTTTCGAATATTAGGATGACCAATCTTAGTCCGAATAGGGTTCGAAGTTTGCACAGCATTGGTTGGGTTGGAGTATCCATCCTTTTAGATTGCTCATCTTTGCTACTACGAATACCCAAATTAGGACCTTTGCCCGATTTTGGAGAGAACATGATATCTCCTCTAAGCCATTCACCAAATTGACCTTCTTTCAAATTTTCATCTTTAAGATCTTCCTTTCTTCTTTCGCAGACCCACCACCAAGTGTCCAATTCTTCCGCAATAGTAGCAAAGACCAAGTAGGTTCTCATATCGAAAGTCACCCAAACAAGGGATTCACCCAATCTGATTTTAGTCCCACGCACAACAGGGGGTTTCTCGAGGCAAATTTGAGCACGGATTCGGATAAATCTTCCCGTGAGCTTCCGGACTACGAAATATGGACATCGATATTGACGGAAAGATTTTTCCAATCCTCAAACCGTCTCCGTTGATACCCGGTGATGAGGAAGGTTCCATATCCGGACCCATATTTCCACCATATTAAAAGATTCTTTCTCCACATCCATCCTGTACCCATTCCTTTAGAATGAGATATCGATTTTCAAAGCTCCACGCCTTTAAAAATCTTGAGTTTATCCGCATCATTATTGAAAATAAAGCGAAAAAGATTCGAACCTAGCTCTCGAATTTGAAATGGTTTTGAAGTCTCCCAAATGAGAGCTAGGGTATTCTTCACGGAAAAGTTTGCTTTCTTGACTCCAAAAATTTTCCAAAGAGACTCCTACCACATTCCTCAATATTCCCGTACCACATCTTGACTTCAAGGACTATTTCTACCTCCTCTTAGGATGTAAGGAAAACTTACTCAACACATCACCGGATCTTTGTCCATTCTAGATTTATCCCCAACTTCACTTTTTAACATCAAGGAGGCCCCGGATCGAAAATGAGAGGAAATAGACGGAAAAAAAAAAAAAAAAAGAGAGAGTTAAGTACGGAGGAAGGAAGGATATGAGAGATACACCTAAAAATAAAAATAAAATTAAAAATAAAAATATAAAAGAGACAAGGAGTAAAGAAATGAACAGGAAAAAAGACCTAATAAATATGAGAGAGGAGAGATTCACCTACCGAGAGATAATGAACACGAGAGGATTAATGGGAACAAAGTAAACAATGCTTGTGACACATCTTTGGGCTCTATTCTGCGAGATGAAGCATGTGAACATTGCTTCTTGTTGGGTTCGGATCTTGTCTTTGACGCTTCTCTCATATCTCCAATGACAAGTTTGGTGGATGGTCTCTCACCATCTTATGTCGGGTTGAAGTAAGTTAGCTGGATTGATCGACTTGCAGCTGTGTTCTTTGTGGTCAGCTCTCTCGTGATCACTCATTTGCAGATTTCCCAGCTGCTTTTGAGATTCCGGCTATCTCATCTTCTTCTGAATTGATAATCCCTGCTTCAGCTTCAAAGATAGGGACTCTGTAAGGTTGGATGTTTCAGCTTATCGGTGACTCTTCAATGTCTTCTTCATTTATGTTTGGCTCATCGAATACTACGTGAATGGATTCTTACGTAACCATAGTTCTTTTGTTGAGTATTCTCAGAGGCTTTGCTTTGGTGAGTATCTAAGAAGATACCCTCATCGCCTTTAGCATCAAAAGCCTTTAGGTTATCTTTGCCATTATTGTGGATGAAGCATTTACATCCAAATATCTGAAATATGCAACATTTGGTTTTCTTCCGATCCCGGATCTCATAGGGAGTCTTTGTCACCGCCTATTTATCATACATCTGTTTTGGGTGTAGCGGTGTGTTGATTGCTTGACCCCAAAACCTTTTTGGTAACCCTTGCTAACATGGTCCTTGCTTTGCTTCTTTGAGGGTTCTGTTTCTTCTTTCTCAGTAACTCCATTCTCTTTGTGGAGTCCTTGCGGTGATAGTTCATGACCAATACCATTCTCAACACAAGATCTTGAGTTATTATTCCATTGACAAACTCGGTTCCTCTATCCGATCTTATTTTGATAATGGTTTGACTCTTCTCATTTTGTATCCTCTTCATCCGTTGTGGTAGCTTTTGTAGAGTTTCTTTCTTCTTGCACATGAATATTGTCCATGTATATCTTGAGTAGTCATCTACTACCACCAAGGTGTATTTCTTTCCACTTATGCTTCTTTGGTTCCCTTTGGGCCAAATAGATCCATATGAAGCGAGATGCAAGATTCTTGTTGAGGATGGGCAAGTCTTTTCTTGGAACGACGACTTGATTTGTTTTCCTTCCGACATGCATCACATATACTCTCCTTCTTGATATCGAGTCCGGAAGTCCTTCCACAAGATGACTTCTTGCTAGCTTATTAATCGTTTTGAAATTCGGATGACTCGACTTTTTGTGCCACGCCAACTTGATTCAAATTTGTGCTTTCTTTGCTAGTAGACAGTCTTTGGGTGTTGCGAGTTGACCAATCCACTACATACATATTTTTTCTACGCATCCTTGCAAAGACAACTTCATTAGATTCAACATTTTTGATTTGGCATATTCCCATGTTGAATCCAACATTGTAGCCCTTTGTCGCAGAGTTGGTGATGCTTAGTAAATTGAAGTTTAGTCCTTCAACATATGCAACATCTGTGATTTCTAAACCATTCCTCGGATGGATCAATGCCTCTTATTTCACCAGGAGCTTCATTTCCTCCAAATATGACTTTGGCTCCTTTGACTTCCTTGAATTTTGTGATTTCTCTTATTTCTGTCATATGTCCGGAATGCGAACTTGGCCGCTATCCATGTACCAGGTTCTTGGCACTCATTTTGTTCCTTGAACGCAATCAAGGAAATTAAGTTTTAGGTACCCATTCTTATGCGGGTCCGAGGGGTTAGAATTATAAGATGATCCAACCAACCTATAGCCAAATGATTTGACTCTAAGAGGTTGCCATCTATCGGTGCCATAATCATAATCAATCCTGGCAAATTGCTTGGGGAGTCCAGGTTCATACAAAATTTGTCTCTTTTGTCTCAGTATGCTGCATATGTGTTTTAGCAATTGCCTTTCTTGGGTAATTGTGGTGTCTTTGAGTGTAGTGCACTAGGTGCATATGTGTCTTTGATGAAAGCTCTTATGCTTTTGGAATGGCCTTTGTTGAGTTCTGGCCTTTGCCATTTGGGCTTGTATTCCATAAGTCTCAGCCGATAGTTCACATTATTCGATCGGCTTGGCTTGGATATTTTCTACCATTCCCATCATATGTATTTCTTTTATGAGTTTTAAGGGTTTTTGGTAGCTCGCTTTTTCTTTCTGAGTATTTTTGTTTGGAGTCTTTGAGGGACTGGTGAATCTCTTCTCATTTATCCTTTTCAAAGACTCTCAACCGGGTATTGTTTTCCTTTTCCTTTGTAACCAAGGCCAGTTAGCTTAGTATTGTGCTTTGGATTGAAAGTGTGTGCATCATTTAGAGTTTTGGATTTTTTTCGGACTCTTCATGACTTGAAGATCCTTTTTCCAAAATTACTCTTGAGGTTTGACATGGCACAAAGGAATTAAATCCTAAGCTTTGTCTTGTCTCCACATTCTCTTTGACTCATAATAAGATCATCCAATGATTTAGATGCCTTAGTGAATGAGGCAATAACATTTTGAGGTCATTCTCCTCTTTTCTATAGCGACAATTTCGATATTAATTTAGCATTTTCGGCCTTTAAACTCTTATTCTCATGACTATTTGACTTAGAGTACTCGGCTCCTTAGTCACTTTGAGTTTTGATTTTTGAGTAATTTGTTTTCCTCATTCAATAGTGTGTGTGAGGTTTTAATGTGCTCAAAATCTTTCATCATTTTGCCTAATGAATCATAAAGATCGAGTGGGTGATGAAGTGTGTGTGTCACGATCACTATCACTAGTGTCGAGCTTGTTGAGTTAGATTGTACCTCATCTTCTTGATCTTGTTCTTTGGCCATTAAGCGATCAAGGCTTCTTCTTCGAGTCACTTGAGTAGTCGCCTTCACTTGCTCTCGAGTTTGTCTCTCTTGACTTCATTTGTCTCGATGAGTCTCCGCAGCCATCATTGCCTTTTTCTTCTCTTGTCTTCTTTCTCAAGACCTTTCTTTCTTCTTCGTTTTCACTTGTTGACTACGGGATATGAGCGATCAATGGCATAGTGACCTGGTTGTCTACAATTCCAACATAGATATTCAGCCTTTTGCTCACTCTTTCTATTCTTGAGTTGTCGATACTTTGATACTCAACTTGTTGATGATCTCGTCCTCTTGGTTGGCTTTGTCATCCCTTGATTTGGAGGAGCCGAGTGTCTTCCGGAGGATTCACCCTTTCCTCTCTTGTAGTTCTTGTTAAAGAACTTGTTAAATCTTTTAACCATTAGGGCTATTTCTTCCGGGTCAATTGCCTCTTTGACTTGACTCTCCTTCCATCTTTGACAACTAGAGTTTTGTTTTGGGTACATTTGTCTCTTCCGGTCTTTCCTTCTCGGCTCAAACTCATAGGCTTTGAGGTCCGAGAATAACTCATGGTTGGATGTCTTTGATAGGTCCATGGAATGTCTCGGTGCCATGACCTTCATCTCCCATTCCGGTGGAAGACTTTTCAGGATCTTCATACACATTTCTTCTTGTGTATATTCCTTTCCAAGTGTAGACTGACTCATTTGTGATTTCAGAATCGAGCATCCAGTTGATCCAGGTTTTCCCCGAGATCATTTTAAAGTTCTCAAATTTTTGTACTGACCATTTGAAAGTTTGTTTTCTTTGATTTGCTCCGAGCCTTCACAAATTAACGTCGTTTCCCCATTTCCTTAGCCGTTTTGCAAGATTTCACCTTGTTGAACATGGCTTTGTCAAGGTTTTGTAGAGAATATCCTTGGCTATATTGTCCAGGTTGTATCTTTTTTGTCATCATTTGTCCACTCAGTTCTTGGTTTTTCAACCATGGTCCGTGTCTTGATCTTCTTCCCCTTCATTTGCAACTCTTAAATGCAATTTTGTGTTCACCTTTAATATTTGCAGAGGCCCATCTTCTATCACTATCCACATCTCATCATGTAATCTTTGATAGATGAGCTCGCATCACGAATTTTCCAATCATCAAATTCTTCGATAGTGAACATAGGAATGCGTGTTAGATTTGCTTCCATGATAATAATTTTTTAATGAAAGAAAAGAGTTTTGAAAGTTTAAGTACTAAGCGGACTTTTGAAAAGTTTGGAGATCTAGTTCGATAACCGGTGCGGGGAGGGTTCAATGAACCAACCGCTCCGATACCACTTGTAGGTCCCAAGGGGTGTAAGTGTAAGGTTTAGAAGGGGGGTTGAATAAACTTACAAATTTTCGATTTAGGCCTTTTAAATCTCTGAGTTCTACATTTGTGTCCTTGATGGATGATCGAATTAGTCACTCAAGAGAGTCAATCTCTTAACGATTTCGTGAAATTTACATTAGTAGAGTAATTCATTTGTTGGCTATAATTTGACTCATTTGTGGTTTTTTTTTTTTTGGAAGACTTAACACCCTTAAGTTTGATTAAGCAAGTTTTTACAGATTGATTTAGTACTTATAGATTATCAATTGGATAGCAAATTTATCGTGAGATATAAGCAATTAAAAGTGCGAGAAATTTAAATCTTTGAAATGTAAATGACACAAGAAAGTTTTTATAGAGGTTCGAAGATGGGGTAATTCTTCTACTCCTCTCTTATCCAACTCCTGTAGGAATCCACTAAGTAATGATCGGTTTACAAAGTGGTAGCAGTCCAGATACAAGTCTTGATCACAACGGCCGACTTGATCCTTTGGGACTCGATCCGGAGACGCCTTGATCATCACTCGGTGGCTTTTCGTGCGACTCGCCTTCTTCACAGGCAAATTTGCTTGCTACTACTGACTCACTTGCTCAAGCACTTTGGATTTGATCACGAAGCCCTCCAAACGCTTAAGACTTGGTTCGGCCTTGAACCTTTCTACAATCCTTCTTGGAATGTAGACCCCTTGTTTTGATAGTTTTCCTCTTCAAGGCGATTGAAGTTCTCTTTCCTTCACGGGTAAGTGTTGGATTGATGTTCTTGAGATGTAGCTTGAGGATTGAGAATATTTCAATTTTGATAAGCTTGTATATCTCACGTGTGTGTCATCCACGCATCATTTTTCTCAATCAAACTCCTCGGCCTTTTATAGTGAACTTTCAAAAATTTGCCGTTGAAGAGATATGCTCATTTTTGAAAATCACTTTGCGATCGTTGGTTTGCACTTCTTGGAATTGCCATTTCCTCGTATGAAATGTTTTATCACCTTTTCGGAGTTCGACACGGTGTAGTGCTTCCCATTGGTTCATTTCTTTGCACGCTTCGGGGTCGAGCACTCCAAGAAAGGTAGTATGGAGATATTACTTTTTTAAGTAAATCTCTTGATTTCGGCAACGCGGTTCTTTTTCGATTATCTCGACTTATTGCATTTCCTTGCTTTCCCCAGGTGACTTAGAGTCGACTTCCAATCATGGATGACTCTTTCACTTGACTTGAGACTTGTCTTCTCTTGAGTTGACTTGACCGATGTTCCACTGTTGCATCTCACCGCTTCTTGATCGAGTTCCCCCCTTTTCTTTGTTGTACTCATTTGTCTCTCACGTGAGTTTTCCTTCAAGCCTTGGTTGTCTTCTTGCAAGTTGGAGCGTAGGCGACTTAACTCGGCTTGGCGGCTCTAATTGTTACAATACATTTCAAAGCAAGAATTGGGGAGCCGACTTTCTATTCTAAGTTTTACATGGCATTCATCAAAATCTAAACAATAAAATTCCTAACAATTTCCCCCTTTTTGATGATGCCAAAACTTAAATCATACAAAGATGCAAATAACAAAGATACATACAGGATAGTGTATTGACATAGAATGTATGCGCATAATCAATCTTTTTATTGATCATATCATTCTTGTACTTAACACTTATTTTTTACAAGGTGTATCGAGTATGTAATTGTCTCAAAAAAAAATTATAGCATTATTACGTAAGACTTACATTGTATGTATTTACATATAAAATACACGGGGTTGGACAAAGAACACTTCATCTCCTTATTTGTCTCCTTCTTTCATCTTGATCAAGATCTTCTTCTCTTCTTCTCTTCTTCTCGTCATCACCCTTCTTTTTCTTCTCATATGCCTTCCTGGCGCCTTCATCTCTCCTTATTCTTTCTGTCTCTCCCGCCATAGCCGAGTTTGTCTCTTGTTTTCTTCTTCTATCCTTCTTGCATACTCGGCGTTGGTTTTGGCCACTTGCAAGTTCGCCACATGGTCAAGTGAAGCCAAAGAGATCCCTCATTTCTTTCCTGGATCTACGTATTCAATATTCTTGGGCAGAGGCCTGGAGTCCAAGCTTCTTCCTCCATCGCCGCTTCTTCCTCTACCTCTCGGGCGTATCTTTGCCTTTGGGGCTTCTTTTCTTTCCGGTGAGTGCCATGGAGTGACCAGAGAGGATCGCTTCGGTTGTCTCATTGTCATCGAACCTTCTTCACATAGTGTGAGACCCTTTTCCCAAGATCTGAGATCCCAAGCTTGAGCCAAGGACAAATTTGCAAAATAACCTTGATTCGAGCGTTTTGAATTCGTCAATCGATCTTGGCTCTGTCCCGACATCCGAAATGGCATACGTGTCTCTCCCAACCGGAATGCCTCCGTGTTCTTTCAAAATGTTCATCACCCTGGCATCCATTCTTCCTTCCACCTCCTTCATCCCCGCTTCAATTTCTTTTCTCTTCTCGGCCATGAGAACAGCGAGTGTTGAAGTGGCGAGTCACGGGGAGTTTCGCTTATAATGTCGGTGTGAGGACCTGTTGGGGGTTTGTGCAATCATCAAGGTCATATTCTTTGATCCTTCCCCCTCGTGATTTTCCTTTCTTGATTTCCAAATTTCCTCGGTGATTTTCCTTCTCAGTTTGTTCCCTTTGTCATCATTGCTCCTTTCTTCTCGGCTTGATTTTCTTTTGCTTTAAGGTATTCCTCTTCCCCTTTTTGGCATCATCAAAGGATAGAGGAACCCAGGGAACATCTTTGGCAAGCATGAAGTCGAAGTCTTCGATAGTTGAATTTTGCTTCAAGTCTGTGCGTTGTATCTTGCACGGAATTGACCGAGTAGCGTTGGATTCTCATTGAAATCAGCTTCATCTCGGCCATGAGAAGGTGAATTTTCTTGTCATGTGTTCTTCCAAACGCTGTATATCATTTGCATTCGCTCACGCAGCAGCCTTGATCTCGGCGGTGTGAGCTTCGTGCATATGTTCAATGTGTTCCCGGACTTCGTTTTCGCGTCAACATTTTCAGACTCTCCACACCGACTTGTTGAATAATTGTCTCGAAGTATCTCACATTTCCACACGCATTGATTCTTCTTTGTTGCCACCATTCCTTATCGATTGTGATGCCTCTCAAGTGGTAAAGGTTGGCATCTCTGTTGTCCGGCGCATATCCAAGGAGGCTGATCGATGCCTCTCCATCTTTTCAACCCGAAGAAAGTGCCTTGAACACTCGCACTTCCGGTGATTAACGCATTGCGGTGATGGCCATCTGCGTCGAAATCAAATTTGGGACAATGGTGCTCGAGTGGAAAACGGGAGCTGGTCTGTGATAGCGTGCTGCTCATTTTTCGACTCTTCGTGGAGTTCGGTATCTCCGGTGAGAAAGGGAAAAGATTCCACAAAGGATTCATCACCGCCATCCGGGATTTGTTCGATGATAAGCGGTGGACGTGAAGTTCTTACGGGAATCGATCGGCTGTAGCTTGAGGAGCCGAGGAGCGGTGGTCTGCAGTTGGTGGGTTTGTGGTGCGATGGGCTCGAAACTGGCTTGCGAGCCTCGGTATCTTAACAACCGTTGGTCTCGGTGATTTCTCCTTTTGAGTAGGCAGTCCTCGGCCTTGCTTATCGAGCGTCATCGGACGATGATGAGATTTCCATTGGTGGCTCATCATCAAAATTAAAGGTCCGACGAGTAGTCTTGGGATCGAGACTTGCTCGTGCTGGGAACATCCGCGATTGAGTCTTTTGGATTTGTCATGGGAGTTGACTCGAACTATCTTCGCCTTCCTCGATCCCGAGAAAGGTGACATCGGGTTGTCTGGGAATCATGAAGTGCGGCGATCTCCTTCTCGGATGGATCGATGGTTGCGGGAGGGATGTTCTCTACTTGTTTGTGTTACCCGGGAAGTCTCAACCTCCCGTGGGCCTTCATTTTCCGGCGAGTCTCTCTCTGCGAGGCCTGGTCTTCCTTTCGACGGTGTCGGTGTCTTAGGGTCTTCTACTGATGGCATCCATTGGAGTCTCAACCCCATGGATTGCGCTTTCATCGCCAGTGTTAACTCCCGCGGCATTCCTTCCCGTGCCTCGATCGCATCGGTGCGTCATTGTCATTAGCCTTCAGTGTTGGCACCTCGGTGAGACGATCTCAAGCACCGAGCCCGTTGATGGCAACTTGCCGTTCTTCTTGTGTTTGAGTTTTCTTTGCTTCGCCTCCTACATTCTTTGTGGAGTCATCTGCGACATCCTCCGACTCAAGCTGCGGTGGAGGAGTTTCCCCCGGTGGCGCACCGGTGAGTGACTTGGAGTGGGGTCACTCGTCTCCAAACTCATTGCATTGCAATTGATGGTTCGGTAGTTGGGCGGGTGGTGGCACACCTTCAATAGGGGTTGGCTCGTGGGGTCCCCACTTCTTGGGTTCATCGCCATCTCCCTTATTGCCTTCTTCCGAGTTAGGCGGGGGAAGTGGTAAGAAGAACATCGGTGGCTATTTCTTTGAACCACTCCCATTGGATCGATTTCGGTGTGTTCGGAGGACTCTCACAGTCCCTCCATCGGTCTTTGCTCGTGAAGGATTCTTGATTCACGCAATGCTTCTTTGCCTGCGCAATTCTACGTGGCGGTGGCATTCTAAGTTTCTCGTCACTTTCGGAGAAGACATCAAGGAGAGAGGATGGAAGTGTTACGTGGTGGAGATAGGGATACTTGCCTTTTCTCGTCTTCGCTTCTTCACACTTTTTTCTCTCCTTGTCCTTGTAGATCTACGGAATATTCATGCAATTGTCTTCATCTAGAAGTGGGAGCACGATGAGATAATCAAGGAAATTTAGCGAGTTCCTCTTCTTCTATGAATTGGCCGTTGGAACCATTTCCTCGACTTGCTCAACTTCCATTTTCTCCACTCACGCAGACGATTCTGGATGTCGGGTAAGGTGGAGATAGGATCATTACATCACTATATCAGCAATTTGGTTCTTCTTGAGTTTGTTTGTGTGAGCTACTGTTTGTGTCTTGAGGTTGCCTCTTTGATCACCTTGGCCAGACTTGGCCGTTTCATCAATTACATCCGGAGACTCTACTTCTCCGGTAGTCTCTCGGTATTTGTGCTAGGCGAGTAGTGACTCAATTTGGTTTCTCTGCTCGGATTGCTTTACAAGTCTTCTTCGTCTCTTAGTTTGTACCGGAGGATTTACGGTTGGAGACGGTGTCCCTCAGTCTTGGGCGGCTGGGGCGGTGCTTGTGTTTGTTTCCTCGAGGAGCCGGCCGCCTAGATTTGTCGGATCTCCTCTTTTTGACGATCGAGAAGGAATTTGTGAGTCCTTCTCATCGGCCGTGCTGGGCGGGTGACACGGCTGCTTGGGGGTGACTGGCTGCAGGGCAGGAGCATGTTTGGTTTTCTTTCTTTGCGGGCAAGAGACTATGGCAGTGCGGGGGCCTTTCTTTTCTTCTGGTTGGAGAGGAACATTTGTGTCTTGGGTCGGTGATTCCCCCTGGCTGGTGTCGGCTCTCTTGGCGTACGACGCTTCGAGCACGAGAGAGATTAGCTCGAACATCCTCTTGTTAACATGGAAGGCCTTCCCATGTCTAAAGAGGTCTCCTTTCACCTCCAATAGTCGGCCAATCACTAGGCCATATCCCAGGGATCCTCCAAATGACCCATCTTGAAGGACTTGTTTCCCACGTTTTGGCGAAAGTCTGCTTTGTAGATAAACTCGCCCAGGTTTATCTTCTTTTCTTCGATTATTGCAGCCATCACAATCAATTTTGCCTTTTGGTTGGTGCTGCCAAATTTGATGTCGATACACTTGGCAACAATGTCCAACAATTTGTGATAATCCTCCTTGGCCGAGTCTCTTGTTTCTTTGTGAATATTATTTGTCGACAACATCGGACTTGGCTATTTCTTTCCATGCGTCGACCAAGTTTACATCAGCCTCTTTGATCTCGGATGCTCCTCTGCTTTGGTAGTGAGCAATATTGACCAAATCCACGTTTGTGATAGTGTTGCTTCCCGTGAGCAGGATGACTTGATTCTTCGTCGTGAATCTCGGCATTCACGTAGGAATTGTGCGACCTCCTCCACATAGGTCATGGGATACTCGAGTGTTAGAAACGGTTTGATCCTGCCGTTTCTAGCTTCTCGCGATTTTCTTCACCAGGGTGTCGTCGGACCCCGCTTCATTATTCCGTCGAAATCCACGGTCGAACCAGGTGTGGATTTGTTTTCCCAACTTGGTAAAGTCATATGTTGGTGCCATTTCTCGGAGAATAACTTCAAGAAAAATCCGAGAAATAGATTTGAAGCTTGATAGGGTTTTGAGAGTGTTTGCCTTTCTTTTTGAGAGAGAGAGAGATTGAGCAGGTTTTTAGAAGTGTGAGAGAGAAAGCGGGCCGAAAAATGGTTTAAATATGGTTTATGAAAGGGCGTGCGGACGGTTTTGAATCGTGATCGAAATCAACGGCTTGGATTTCGACGCATATTGAGCGAGTTCATGTCGTATTTAATGCGGCAAGATTTATATCCAATCATAAGCTTGGTGTGCGGCTTTATGTTTGTACACATCATCATTATCTCGACGTGTCTTTTAAAACATTCCGCTAAGTCAAAACATTGCGTTTTGTCACTTTGCTCATAAGTTATTGACTTATCTCTTAGGCGATTTAACTCGCTTCTCACATTTCTCTTTAGTGACTCGACTATCGGTGACTTGGTATAGTGACTTTTCCGATCTGGTGATTCTTGAGCTAGTTTTTGTTTTCAAACTCTTTTTCACCTTCTTTCTGTTTCATTTGATTTTTACGTGTCTCGACTTAGCTCAATTAGCCCCAACTCATGTTTGAGTTCTTCAAATCTTGACTCACATAATGGTTTTGTGAAGATGTCGGCTAGTTGCTTATCGGTTGAGATATATTCCAAGATAATGTCCTTCTACTTTTCAACATGATCTCTTATAAAATGATATCGACATCTATATGTTTTGTTCTTGAGTGCAACACGAGATTTTGAGTGATTGCAATGGCACTTGTGTTATCACACATGATTGGAATTTCTTTTCTTCAATTTCATAATCTCTGTTCTTTGTCTCATCCATAGGACTTGGCACAACAATTGCCGCCCATGACTATGTATCCCCGCCTCGGTGTAGAGGTGGCTATTGAGTTTTGCTTCTTGCTAAACCAGGGGAAATTAGTCTGTTTCCAAGCATTTGACATGTGCAAGTACTTTTCTGTCATCCCACTCGCATCCAAAGATAGTCGAGTCCGAATAGCGATTAGCTTGAATCCACCTTCCTTTGGATACCATAGCCTATTTCTTGGTTTCCTTTTAAGTATCTCAATATTCTCTTAGGCTTGATCATATGGCTCTCTTTTTGGAGCAGATTGAAATCTTGCACATACACCTACAACAAACGTGATGTACGGCTGCTTCATTTGTGAGATAGGCGGTGATCAATAAGTGCTCGTATCTTGTTTGATCTCTGAGCTTGCCATCTGCGTCCATGTCCATTTTTGATGTGTTCATTGGTATTTTTAGAAGACTTCTCCTCCATACCAAATTTCTTCATTAAATCTCTGGTGTATTTTGTTTGACTTATGAAGGTTCCATCCTTCAATTTGTTTCATGAAGTCAAGGAAAAATGTCGACTCTCCCATCATGCTCATTTCAAATTTACTTTGCATGAGGTTTGAGAATTTTCACCGACTCTTTGTTAGTGGATCCAAAAATGATGTCATCACATATATTTGAACAAGCGGTATACTCTTCTCTTGTCTTGAATTAAGAAAAAGTGTTCTATCCACTTTTCCTTTAGTGAATCCATTTTGATTAAGAATTGTGGGGTATCATACCATGCTCAGGTGCTGTTTCAATCCATACGGGGCTTTCTTGAGTTTGTACTTTGTCTCCAAGAGTCTTCTGCTCAAATCTTGGAGGTTGTTCAACATACACTTCTTCTTCCAATAATCCATTCGGGAATGCACTTTTTACATCCATTTGATATACAATGAAATTTTTGTGAGCTGCATAGGCAAGAAACATCCTTATAGCTTCCAATCTTGCTACGGGGAGCAAATGTTTCATCAAAATCTATTCTTCTTCTTGGCAATATCCTTTGGCTACGATCTTGCTTTGTTTCTTACCACAGAACCTTCCTCGTTCATCTTATTTACGAATACCCATTTGGTTCCAATAACATTTTGATGTATGGGTCTTTGTACTAATTCCATACTTTATTTCTCTCAAATTGATTGACTCTTCAGCATAGCTTGAATCCAATGTGTGTCATCCAATGCTTGTGACACATCTTTGGGCTCTATCTGCGAGATGAAGCATGTGAACATTGCTTCTTGTTGGGTTCTGGATCTTGTCTTGACGCCTTCTCTCATATCTCCAATGACAAGTTTTGGTGGATGGTCTCTCAGCCATCTTATGTCAGGTTGAAGTAAGTTAGGCTGGATTGATCGACTTAAATTTTGTGTTCTTTGTGGTGGCTCTCTCGTGATCACTCATGCAGATTTCCCAGCTGCTTTTGAGATTGACTATCTCATCTTCTTGAATTGATAATCCCCGCTTGGCTTCAGCATAGGGACTCTTTTGTAAGGTTGGATGTTTGGCTTTATCGGTGACTCTTCAATGTCTTCTTCATTTATGTTTGGCTCATCGAATACTACGTGAATGGATTCTTACGTAACCATAGTTCTTTTGTTGAGTATTCTCAGGCTTTGCTTTCCATTTGAGTATCTAAGAAGATACCCTCATCGACTTTAGCATCAAAAGCCTTTAGGTTATCTTTGCCCATTATTGTGGATGAAGCATTTACATCCAAATATCCTGAAATATGCAACATTTGGTTTTCTTCGGTCAGGATCTCATAGGGAGTCTTTGTCATTTTGCCTATTTATCATACATCATTTTGGGTGTAGCAGTGTGTTGATTGCTTGACCCAAAACCTTTTTAGTAACCTGCTTGGCTAACATGTGGTCTTCTTCTTCTTTGAGGGTTCTGTTTCTTTCTCAGTAACTCCATTACTTTGTGGAGTCCTTGCGGTGATAGTTCATGACCAATACCATTCTCAACACAAGATCTTGAGTTATTATTCCATTGACAAACTCAGTTCCTCTATACGATCTTATTTTGATAATGGTTTGACTCTTTCTCATTTTGTATCCTCTTCATATTCAATTTTGTGGTAGCTTTTGTAGAGTTTCTTTCTTCTTGCATGAATATTGTCCATGTATATCTTGAGTAGTCATCTACTACCACCAAGGTGTATTTCTTTCCACTTATGCTTGCTGGTTCCCTTTGGGCCAAATAGATCCATATGAAGCGGTCTGATTCTTGCTGTTGAGGATGGGCAAGTCTTTTCTTGAACGACGACTTGATTTGTTTTCCCTTCGACATGCATCACATATACTCTCCTTCTTGTATCTCAGAGTGCGGAAGTCCTTCCACAAGATGACTTCTTGCTAGCTTATTGTCGTTTGAAATTGGATGACTCGGCTTTTTTGTGCCCACGACCTGACTTGATTCAATTTGTCTTTCTTTGCTAGTAGGCAGTCTTTGGGTGTTAGATTGACCAATCCACTACATACATATTTTTTTCATGCATCATCCTTGCAAAGACAACTTCATTAGATTCAACATTTTTGATTTGGCATATTCCCATGTTGAATCCAACATTGTAGCCCTTGTCGCAGAGTTGGTGATGCTTAGTAAATTGAAGTTTAGTCCTTCAACATATGCAACATCTGTGATTTCTAAACCATTCCTGCGGATGGATCCAATGCCTCTTATTTCACCAGGAGCTTCATTTCCTCCAAATATGACTTTGGCTCTTTGACTTCCTTGAATTTTGACAGATTTCTCTTATTTCTGTCGTATATGTCCGAACCGCTATCCGTACCAGGTTCCTTGGCACTTTGTTGTTCCTTGAACGCAATCAAGGAAATTAAGTTTTAGGTACCCATTCTTATGCGGGTCTGAGGGTTAGAATTATAAGATGATCCAACCAACCTATAGCCAAATGATTTGACTCAAGAGGTTGCCATCTATCGAGTGCCATAATCATATAATCAATCCTGGCAAATTGCTTCGGGAGTCCAGGTTCATACAGTTTGTCTCTTTTGTGCATGTATACTGCATATGTGTTTTAGCAATTGCCTTTCTTGGGTAATTGTGGTGTCTTTAGTGTAGTGCCTAGGTGCATATGTGTGTCTTGATGAAAGCTCTTATGCTTTTGGAATGGCCTTTGTTGAGTTTAGGCCTTTGCCATTTGGGCTTGTATTCCATAAGTCTAGAGGCGATAGTTCACATTATTCGATCGGCTTGGCTTGGATATTTTCTACCATTCCCATCATATGTATTTCTTTTATGAGTTTTAAGGGTTTTGGTAGCTCTGCTTCTTCTTTACAGAGTATTTTCTGTTTGGAGTCAATTGAGGACTCAATCTCTCTTCTCAGCTGTCCTTTCAAAGCACTCTCTCAACTCCAAGTGCATTTTCCTTTTCCTTTGTAACCAAGACGCCAGTTTGCTTAGTATTGTGCTTTGGATTGAAAGTGTGTGCATCATTTAGAGTTTTGGATTTTCAGACTCTTCATGACTGAAGATCCTTTTCCAAAATTACTCTTGAGGTTTGACATGGCACAAAGCGAATTAAATCCTAAGCTGTCTTGTCTCCACATTCTCTTTGACTTCATAATAAGATCATCCAATGATTTAGATGACTTAGTGAATGAGGCAATAACATTTTTGAGGCCATTCTCCCTCTTTTCTATAGCAAAGAATTTCGATATTAATTTAGCATTTTCGGCCTTTAAACTCTTATTCTCATCAAATTCATTTGACTTAGAGTACTTTCGGCTCCTTAGTCGAAGCTTTGAGTTTTGTTGATTTTTGAGTAAATTTGTTTTCCTCATTCAATAGTGTGTGTGAGGTTTTAATGTGCTCAAAATCTTTCATCATTTTGCACAATGAATCATAAATATCGAGTGGGTGATGAAATGTGTGTGTCACCAATGAGTCACTTGAGTAGTGACTTCCCACTGCTCTGCAGTGTTTGTCTCTCTTGAAACGCATTTCTGATAATCTCTCTGCGACCATCATTACCCTTTTCTTCTCTTGTCTTCTTTCTCAGAGACCTTTCTTTCTTCGTTTACATCTTGTTGACTCTGAGGATATGAAGCGGAGTCAATGGCATAGTGACCTGGTTGTCTATGATTCGACATAGATATTGACCTTTTTAACGAACTAACACATTGGCAGGTTGTCGGCCATTTTGATACTCGCTTGTTGATGAATCTGTCCTCTTGGTTGCTTTGTATCCCTTGGTTATGTACGTGGC